>MU224926.1:183834-215622 GCA_018584345.1 Thuja plicata
CCTCTGAATCTCCCTTTCTTCACCGACATTGAAACAAATCTAATCCAGGGATCAACAGACTCTCTGTGCATGGCCTTTCTGCAATTAGACCCTTCTGATCAATTCTGGAACACGAGCATAGAGAAACTATGGCTGCCGAGCGTTTCACAGTGTCAAACTTGCCACTATTTTTTTAAATTTAAAGTCACACAAAAATGCGACTAACCGTTAGTCTCTTTTTCGTGGGCATCAGATGTTGACCCTGGTTAAAACTCCCGACTTGGCAGCAAGGCACATTTTACCCTTGGTAAACCTGAGTCTAGATCCAGTGATATCCCGACTGTGAAATATCAAAGTTGTGAGGTAATTTTCTTAACTCATCATCCATCTAGTGACCCAGCGCCTAACTGTCATCTTAGACCGTCACGGTTGTCTCCTTGTCGCCAGATGCTATCTTTTCACTTCAAGACTGCGCAACCACACCAGTCGCCAAGTCGGGAGAACCAAGTACCGAGCCCTTTGAATTATCTTAACAGTCAGCACGTGTCCCTTAATCCTTCTAGCGACATCCCGACTACCCTTATCGTTGAGTCGGGAGTACTTTTCTCGTAGGGCACTTTGATCCCCAGACTTAGCGATCACCGTTGGATCTTCTGAGCTTTGCATCGGATGGCCACTGTTTAATCACTGAAAAACTGAGCATTCCCTTAAATCATCTCGCGATCACGCAACATAGGGAAAAAAACACTTAGTCTCCAAGTCGCGTGATCCATTTCCTCTGTCTAGCGACCTGCCGACAAGCACTCTGCATCCACTTGCCATATGCCACTTGTCGCACGGCCATTGGTTACTTTTCTGCACACTGGGACACTGAGTCACCATTTTTCTCTGGCGACAAGGTGACTGCGGACCACAAATGGCTAGTCGCGAAGTCTTGATAGGTAAGCCTTAATGGCTGTATGATCCAGAGACTACGCGACTGACTGCATCCTTAACTGCTACGGTGTGACCCGATCCAGCGATCACGCGACAAGAAATAGTCGCCAAGTCTGAGAAAATTCTCTTAATTGCCAGGAAAATCCTGCGATCACCTGACTAAATTCCTGTTTAACTGTTGACTTTGACCCAATCCAGCGACAAGGCGACCAAGGGCAACCGCGAAGTCGAGAGACATTTTTTCTAACTGCTGAAACTTCATGCGACTTCACGACTGAGGGCGGACCCCATTCTTTATGAGACTTGTAACATTACTATTCTGTGACATCGCGACTGAGGGCTCATCGCTAAGTCTGGGAACACAAAGGGAATATTCGAAAAGGTCATGAGACTACACGACAAAGTGAAAAGCGAAGTTGGGAGATAAAAGGGAATATTCGTTGAGGCTCTTGCGATTACCTGATTGACTGAGAGGGTCCCACTCTTCACAAAGGCTTATGACATGGATCTGGCGACCTTGTGACTAAAGAGAAAAGCTAAGTCAGAAGACGCAGAAGGAATATTCCAATGTGTTAAGAGACTACACGACACAAGGAAAGCGCAGAGTCGGGAGAAGAACAGGAATATTCAACTAAGGCAAAGCGATAACGCGACTGAGAAATAAGCACATGCTCTTAGTGATTGAAAAAGTAACTGCGAAACATAAGAGCCAAGGGCTAGGGTTTATTACATTGTTCAAACATGGAGGACTTAGGGTTTTTAGGGGTTCTGAGGGTTTAGAGCAAAGGTTTGAGCTGAAGACCTAAAAAACATGACAGAGGATTGCCAGACAAGGCAGACTAGGCCAATTGCACAGGAATGAGAAATTTGGGCAACAGTGATATCCACTCTTTAGATATATCTTGGTGAAATAAAAAACTCCACTCAAATAATCTATAATATCATCCATTATCGGCAAGGGAAATTTGTACTTGGTAGTGATCTTATTGATAGCCTAAGAATCTTTACAAATCCTCCATTCTCCATTTTTTATTTGGTGCTAATACAAATAGTACAGCACATAGACTCAAGCTCTCTCAAATCAATCCCTTCTGCAACAACTCATGCACTTGTCCATTCAATTCCCAACTCTCTACTGGAGTCATCCTATAGGCTGCCTTGTTTGGGAAAATGGCCCCTGGGATCAAATACATCTAATGACTTATATTTCTCACCATTGGTAATCCATCAGGTATATTATAAAAAAAATATCCTAAAACACCTCCAACAAGTCTACAACTTCTGTAGGTACATGTTCCACTTCTTTACCCACTTTTGGAATTAGAGAAAAACACATATTCTCATGTATCATAGCTTCTAAAAACATTCTTCCATCAACTAAACATATTGAAGCATTACTACATACATTTTATCTTGTTTAATTGAATGGTTCTAGCTTGTGTTAGACTCCATCCTCTGCCACTGAATAATTATTAGCATGACCATCATGTATGGCACACCTTTCGAACTACCAAGGCCTTCCTAGCAAAAAATTGCATACATCCATGGGGATGATATTGCAAAGTACCTAATCTCAGTAACTTCCAATCTTGAACTTTGCTAAGCACTGCTCATTGACTAGGACCTTGTGGTCATCCTGCACCTAGGAAATCTTGTATGGATGGGGGTGTTTTTTCCTTTTCATCTTTAACTTTGTGACCATTCCTTATAATACAAGATTATCAATTCTTCGACCATCAATAACCACATCACAACACTTATCCTCAAACTTGCATCTAGTGCAAAATAGGCTCTTCCTCTAATCTGATCTCTTCTCTTCATTTATCAGGATCCTCCTGACAACTAGGAATTCACCTCTCTCAGCATCATCTGAATGTTCTTACTGATCTTTTTCATTTGTGTGCACAACTCATGCATGGCCTTCATTCCTTCTATCTATTCTTCCTTGACCTTGTGGGCATTCACAAGCTCGATTTCCTTCTTGTCCACAATGGAAATAAATTCCACAAAAGCCTCCTCTTCCTGGTCCTTTCCCTCTTCCTCTTCCTCTTTGATCACTATTATTATGATCCTGCAAATAATTGAAATTATTTCCCCTCTAATTCCGACTGCTACTTGACTCATCTTTCTTTTTCATATCTTCATTTCGGCCTCCATAAGACCATTTTTCAAATCTTCCACCACGGCCTCTTCCAACTTGCTTCCTTTCAAACTTATTGTCCATCTTCTCTTCAACTCTTAGGGCCCGTTTGTTTCCTGGAATATGACTGGAATTGGCATTATCTAATTTCGGATATTCCCAAATTCCATGTTTGGGTCCATGAATAAAAATGGAATTGGAATTAAAAAATTCTCATTTTGCCCAAAAATGAGCATATCAATCTTCCACCTAAATAGGTAGAATTGGAATTTTGAATTCCAATTCCAATTTTTACAAAAGAAAATTTAATATTTCGTGTGATCTGCGACTATAAAGATATATATTATATTCCTATAAGGATGTATATATATACATGTGTGTATATACACATATATGTATATATGCATTGTGTATATACATATGTGCATGTATATAGACATGTGTGTATATACACACATGTATATGTATATACACACATGTTTATATATACACAAATGTGTGTATATGTGTATATATACATGTGTGTATATATGTGCATACCCTGATACACACCTGTATGTGTATATACACACATGTGTGTATATATACATGTATGTGTATATATACATAAACATATGGTGTGTATATGTGTATATATACACACATGTATGTATGTATATGTATATATACACACATGTATATATGTGTGTATATATAAACAAATGTGTGTAGCTATATACACACATGTGTGTATGCATGTATATATATACACATGTGTATATATGTGTATACATGGATACACAATTGTATGTGTATATGTATGGTGTGTATATGTGTGTATATATACACAAATCTATATATACATAGATGTGTGTATATGTGTATACACACATGTGTGTATGTGTGTATATATATACACATGTGTGTATATGTGTATACATGGATACACACTTATATGTATATATATACACATGTGTATATATATACACATATGTGTGTGTATATGTGTATACATGTGTGTGTATATACATGCATGCATACACATATACACATGTGTGTATACACACATATATATATATATATATAAATGTGTACATATACACACATGTATATATAAATGTGTATATATACACACATGTATATATAAATGTATATATATACATACCTATATATGTATTTATATATACACATGTGTGCATGTGTGTATATATACACACACATATAAACACCATATTCAAAGAAATTAAAAAATAAAGAATTAAAATTCCTAATGCATCTTTGCATTCATCTTCCGGGTGAACCAAACGGATTCAGCCATATTCAAGATTTTATTTTGAGGATAAGCATCTTCCTGAATTGACCATATATAGGATATGGTATTCCAATACCCAAATAGGCCTTGTACGCCTCTTCAATATTGGTCATTCTAACCAGACTCAACTCATCCTGAATAATTAGCCACAACCTATGAAGGTAACAGGGAATTTTTCCTTCTCAAGATCTGCATGACCTATTTTAATGAGGGCTCGATAGAACTCTTCTGTATACTCCTGCATAGATTTTCTTGCTTGTTTCAGCCCTTCCATTTTCTTTAGCAGATCAAGCTCATAATAAACAGGAATGAATTGTCTCTTCAACTTCTCCACCATCTGGTCCCATCTTCTGATTTTCTACTTTCCTCTTCTATTCCTCTCCAACTGAATCTCCCGCCACCAAATTTTTGCATGGCCCTTCAGTTTGGCCTCCACAAATTTGACCTGATCTAGATATTTGATATCTTCATACTCAAAATATTCTTTGAGATTATTGATCTAGTCGATGAGCTCCTATTGGTTAAGATTTCCTGAAAACGTGGGAAGTTCAATCTTGGGCCTCTTTCCAATCTTGGAAATGGTCCTCAAAAGCCTATCCTCCTCAGGATCTCTAGGGGCTTCTAGAGCTTCCTAGTCACCTTGTCCTCCTTTGAATTCCACATCACTTTCATCTCTACCCACAATATCCATTCCACTATGCATCTCCTCTTGAAACATTTTCACTTATCTCTTGAGGACTCTAAAACCCTCTTCTGTCACACCTGCATTTCTCCCGCCACGGTTCCTTTATGGAGGCATTTTTGACTCTTATCACTCGAACCCACAACCAAAGTCCTAGTGCAAAGTTCCTCATAGTCATCATTTTGTCTACACACTCAATAAATCTCACTCTGATACCACTTGATGAGGGGTACTCCCCTTATTAACACAAACACACAACAAAATCAAGAATAACAAGATTTGCAAAGATAAAAAATGGGCTTTCTATTATCCTCAATGAAATAAGATTACAATATTCTGAAATTTAAAATTCCCATTTATAAATACAACATGCATGTCCATATGGGAAATTTATTACAATATTGTGCAACCCTGAGCCACCAGATGCATAGCTCAGAATTGCCCTTGACAACCCTACAATCCTTCAATATATAAGTAATTTTAACTGCCCAAGAAGATTCTAGATATAAGGACCTAAAGTTTCTAGCTGACCATCCCTAAGATATTATTATTCATTTGTATTACCTTAGGATAAGCTTGAACAAATTCAAAACCCAAAAAGAAATTTTGAAGGAACTTAATTTTTTTTCCAAATTTAGGTAGCAACTTCTCGAGAAGATAACTCATGACATGTTGACCCGATGGCCCTTCGTAACCACATTTTAGAAATGCCACAAAGTGCTCTACAATGCCCAAATCACACAAGCTCTAGTCAACCAAGTTTGTGATCCCATTCAGAGCCTCTAAATCCTTCAAAAATGAGTTCAAAGTTTTTGTACCTTGTTACCATTAACGAAAATATTCAACATCTACAAAACTAGACTTGATCTGGAAATGAAACTTTACTAGTAGGTAGATACCATAAAAGTGAACCTCCACGGAAGAAAATAGAACATTCTGAGCTCAAACAAAAAACTTACTAAAAGTAGTAACTTTCTGGAAATAGAAGCTCTACACAAAATAGCCCTTATTGAAAAGAAAGAAGAAAAATATTTCTGGGTGATGCAAGATTGCTCTTACACCCAAGATGCTCCTGCATTAATAATTGATGATTTTTTTGAAAATAATGAGGAAGATAGAAAGAAGGAACCAGAAAACTATGATAGGTTTGTCTATGTTAAACCAGTGGACTTAGATATAGTACCATACATGATTGAAGAATTGAATGATCCATTACCGGTGGATAATGATGATGGTAATCAAAGATCAAAATTGGTACTTCCAAGGTATGTGAAACTTAATCATAAGCAATATCAAATTACTAGTGACAAAAATACTTGAGTTTTGACAAGGAGCAAGCTAAGGGAAAGTCCTTGTTTACTATATGAGTTAGAACATAAAAATGTGAAAGATGCTTTGGAAAAAGATGATTAAATTAAGGCTATGAAAGAGGAATTAGAACAAATTGTGAAGAATAATACATGAACTTTTGTACCCATACCTAGTGACAAGAATGTTATAGGTACCAAATAGAGTTTCAGGAAAAAGTTGAATGAGAAAGGATAACTGATCAAAAACAAGGCAAGGCTAGTTTTCAAAGGATATGCACAAGAAGAAGGATTGGACTATGATGAGACTTTTGGACTTGTTGCTAGAATTGAAAGTGTAAGGATACTTTTAGCATATGCTACTTATAAAGGCTTTAAGGTTTATCAAATGGATGTAAAGTCTACTTTTCTAAATGGTTTGTTAGAAGAGGTGTACATTGAAAAACCTGAAAGTTTTTCTACTGGAGAAGATAAAAACATGGTATGTACATTTCATAAAGCTTTATATGGATTGAAACAAGCTCCAGGATCATGGCATGAAAGGTTTCATGCATATCTTATTAAGATTGGTTTTACAAGAACTAGGGGAAATAACAATGTATATATAAAATTTGAAAGTGAAGACACAACATTGATTGCTGAAATTTTTTTTGATGATATAATATTTGGAAAATATGAAGCATTGAGTAGGTCATTTGCACAATAAATGAGAAAGGAAATTGAAAATTCTATGTTAGGAGAGATCAAATTCTTTATTGGACTTCAAGTTCAGAAGATAAATAAAGGGATATACATAAGTCAATCCAAGTATGTCAAGGAGATACAAAAAAAATTTGGCATGGAAGACTCAAAGCTAGAGGGAACACCTATGGTCGCAGGCTGCAAATTATTTGAGGATGAATTCAAAAAGGTAAATGAAACCCTATATAGATCCATGATCGATAGACTATATTATGTTGTTCATAGTAGACCAGATATTGCACATGTTGTTGGCATTGTTCCAAGGTTTTCATTAAACCCTAAGGACTCACATTTTGTTGCACTAAAGAGTCTCTTCAGATATCTCAAAGGAACTGATGATTATGGCCAATGGTATGGTAAGGATGGAAAAAAAAAATTAAATTTATTTACCGATGCCAACTGGGAAGGAAATATTGATTATAGGAAAAGTATATGTGGTGGAGCATTCTTTCTTGGTGAAAAATTAGTCTCCTAGACTAGTAAGAAACAAAATTGTATTTCTCAATCTATTGCAGAGGCATAATATGTTTCTACTGCTCTTAATTGACAACAAGCGGTAGGGATAAAAAAATGTCTTTAGGGTATTAATGAGAAGGTTACTAAACTGGTTGTTATCTCTTGTGGTAATATTAGTGCACTACATATTTCCAATAATCTAGTGATGCACTCAAAGACAAAGCATATTGCAATAAAATTTCATTTTCTAAGAGAACAGGTATAAGAGATGGAGGTAAGGCTTGACTATGTGTCTACTAAAGAAATTTTTTCTTATATATTCACCAAGCCACTACCAAAGGATACCTTTGAATATCTCATAGGTAGACTAGGGTTTATTCTCATATCTAAAGTTAATTAGAGGATGATATTAATTACATTAATTCATATGTGCTTATTAGAATATCATGTATATGGATTGATGTAATGGAAGACTACTCCACATGGGGATAATTCTTAGTCTGATGTTGTAACTCAATAAGGAAGGAAAAAGTGAGGATTAGTCAATGATTGAATGTTTTGATAACTTTGTCATTGTTGTCAAAGGGGGAGAAAACATATTTTCTACAAGGGGTGTATATGTAATTCATAGAGGCAATAGACAAGACAATATCATATTACATAAATATGAAAGGTAGAGTATATGAATATGATGATGATTTAGTATAAAAAAGTGAGAAGATGTACGATCATAATTACAAATAGGAGTGGAATCTTTTTTATTGAAGTCGGCAAGAGGATTAAAATCAGAAGATTCAGGAAGTCGGAGAAGATAAGAGTATTATTGAGGATATAACTTATGTGTAGTGAAGATAAGAGTGTTTCCATGAATTCCAAAGGGGGAGTTTGTTAGAATAACTAATTCAGTGATGCTAAGTATTGAATTGATTAAATATGGTACAAATTTAATGATAGGTGAATCATTTATTTGGTTGTAATTGATGTCAACTATTTGACTTAGTGTTTTTCCGTATGTTACCAGATATTGTAAGTGAATCATGAGTTCCAGTATAATTATGGAGTTTCTATTCTAATATAACCTGGATATATCATATGTGGTGATGTTAACTTTACCAACATGACTTCTGGTGTGAAGATTTGGATTGGTTATGTTTGAATGAACTCAAATTGGGTAACTGCTAAAAATAGTTAGTGACGGACTGTAAGTGATTTGTGTGTTATCTCAAATTGTTAAATTATTTTGTGGAGAGGTCATAGGATATGATTGTGAACAATTTCAAGGCATTATGGTTGTGAGCACGAATCATAATGTTGAACGGTGCTACTAGTTTAATTGACTGGAAGCAATGTTAACAAAAAAGGTAAATATGACAGAGTTCTTGAATAAACTTTGAAGATTTGTAGATCGGTGAAGGAATTTGATGTGGTAATAGGCTCGGTTATTTTTTTCCTAAAGTAGTAATACATTTATATGATTTATAGTCTACTTTACATCACATTGATTGAGGTATGTATTTGAGGTGGATCCTCCAAGAAATTTTATCTTGGTCAAATGAGTTTTGATGTCCTAATGTAAGTCGACGTGGCCAAGGGAAATTTTTTTATGAGTGCCTAGATAAATTTTATCTTACCTAAGATGATATATATTATTCTTATCTTGGATCTAGGGTTTTTTTATGTCAGTGGATGTAAATATTTATATTGGAAAGTTGAAGAAGAAGAAAGAGAGCTGATGGAAAATTGCATAAGGATGTGGTGAAGAAGCGAGTAAAGGAATGAAGCATGATCAAGCCAAGGGAGAGTATGGCATGTGAATAATATATTCATATCTTAAGAGGATCTGATCATGTATCTAGGTAGTGCAATAAAATAGATCATTTTATCTATTTCTTTCTAATCATTGTAATAGTGAAATACCTTAATAGGGTAGATCCTAGCAGGTCTTTATTACATAAATCCTCTACCAAGGCTTCTCCTAACATGAAAAATATCCTAACAAGTCTAAGGAAAATCCCTTAACAAGGTAACTCCTAACAGTGCTTTATAAACCTTTAATAGGGTAAGCTCCTAACAGGGTGTATTCTAGAAGCATACAAATTTTGTTGGTATGAACTCACACCATGGTTTCTTTCCCATTAGGGTTTCCATGAGATAAATATGGTGTTTACATTTTATGGTTGATTACTTGTGCATGTATGGATTGAAATTTTTATTTATGATAGTTGATGTTGAATGTTTTGGTGCATAAAGTTTAAAGGGGTTGAGTTTTTTTGTTGATTACCAATTCACCCTTCCCCTCTCATTAATTCAACATGTATTAACAATATTTACATCATGGTCCTTTTTTGGAACTAGCTATTGTTCAATATGTCACACTTGAAGTTGATCCTCTTGTGAGTTTTCCACCTTCCCAAAAAATTACACATTGATATGGAGGCGGGCAATATGTTTTACTACATTCTCTTGTGTGGAGGATTCTATGTGTTTTCCTATTTTTCATAATGTGCTTCCCCATTATGTAATGATTGATAAAAAAAAATTATATTTATTTAAACGAACCTTGTTACTCCACTAGCACAAAGTCATAAAGGAATTGACCTATCATAAAATTCTTCTATTCATATCTCATTTCTTCTAAATGTCATTTCATGTTATATTGTACATGTGCTACTATTTGTAAAATTTCCTTTGTATTTTCTAAATGGGGATGATGTAAAGAGATAGTTACCTATTATTTTTGGGTCTACGTGATGATATCCCAAAAAGACTCTTCTTTGTGACTCTTTTGAGACATTCTTTTATTGTGCTTGATGTTTTTCTATATTTTCTGGATGATGAAAGTTCATTTTGACATAATATTCATACACATATTATCATATGATCATACTTACCCTACAGCTACTAGATCCATTTTGTGCTCTCTTTTGTCATATACTCATCTCCCTTGATTTGTTCCTTCTTAGGTTCATGTTATAGTGGAAACATATCTTTTGGATGCATGTATCCTCTATTCAAGTTATTGGTCCTATTAAGGTTCTTTGAATTGCTTTAATTTAGGCACATACACTCCTCTCATTATTTTACACTTTGAACAAGCACATAATGATTCAATGCTATCTTTCATTTATCCATGTGGAGGATAATATTTTTTGACAAGGGTAATCTCTAAGACCCTCTAGTGCACAAAAAAAATTCAAGCTATGCCTATGTAAAAAATATTTTCAAGCCACCTCTGTGGGCATAACATTTAGAATCTTCCCCATGCACAAATTATTTGTGGTGGAATTGATCCTCTCTCTCTCTCTCTCTCTCTCTCTCTCTCTCTCTCTCTCTCTCTCTCTCTCTCTCTCTCTCTCTCTCTCTCTCTCTCTCTCTCTCTCTCTCTCTCTCTCTCTCTCTAGTTTTCTTATGGATCACTTAGGACTACATAGCTTCCTCTCCTTTGGGATCTATGGCCTCCCTCTTTATCTCTATATTTCTTGAGTGATGCTTCCCTTATCTAGGTTTTTGATTTGATGAAGACTTAAGGCACTCAAGGGCTTGATTTTTATTTGTTTCCTTATCCTTGGTGAGATCATTCTTCTGTATTTGATCTACTATACCATGAGCATGCTTCCATCTCATACTCCCACTAAAGTGGTGCCTAAATGTATTATCCTAAAAATTTATCATGCATAATTGGGTTTCTTTTAGGTCCTACTAAAAAAAAATTTATTTATTTCGTAGTTTTAGTGCCTCTTATGACTGATCCTCTCCTCCATTTTTTGCCATTTTCACCACTTTCTGTCATCTTCTCTGATAACCTAGGCCTATTCATCCTACAAAAACTCAAGCTCTCTAATTATTCTCAGAGGGTACAAGTAGATATCTTGACTTTATCCCTAGGGTCAATGTCATCTCCTAACTTGTCCCTAGGTTTTTGAGCCCAGATTTGGCTATGGGTCCAATATTAGGGTTTCTCTCAAAGGTCTTATTTTATGGTCATCCTAGGTCAAATTTTTATCCAAAATCAAAATCAAAGGACCTCCTATATCCTCATTTTGCATCCATTATTATTACAATCCATCCATGAACTAAGTGTAACCAATAATCAACTACAGTCATTCAACAACCAAGCATTCTAGTTGTCCAATTGAGGATTTGGATTCAAGATTTGAAGGCACGCATCCAATTCAAGATCTCCAAGTCTTGATTTCTTCAAGATTGATTCAACTAAAGGAAATATTCTCAATTTAATGCAAGTTTCTCTACCAAGATATCAAATTAGAGGAATTCACAAGTTGTTCAAGAAAATATTTTCATCCAACCATCCTTCTTTCTCCTTCTCCAAGTGGTTATAAAGCACACATACATTCAAGATATACGAGTGTCAATCATAGATCCATGCATTTCTAAAGGTGTCCTTGATACTACATCTCATTCCAAACAATATTACAATAATCTTCATATATTTGAGTGATTACTAGGTAAAAGTACAAACTTGTGTCACACTTTTATTAAAGGAAAAGGTCCACAACATGCAAAACTGTTAAACTTTAACGAGATAAAAGTGGCATTTGTGTTTAGAATCTGGAAATGATGTAAGCTAATGAAATGTTTAAATTGGATGTAGTTTATTCCTATCATTTTTTTTTTTAAAATTGAATAAGAATTGACATAGTTTTTTTAATTTTTGAAGTCCATTTTTTAATTACTGAAAAAATGCTAAAAATCTAGGAGCTAGTTCCCACGCAAAAATATATGAAAATAATATTGGTTTCCTCTAAATTAAGAATATGTTTTAGATGACATGTATAGCTAGTGCAGAAAAAAACAAAGATTGGTTTTCAGTATATATTTTGTCTATTATAACTTTTCAAAGTCTGAGTTACATGAAATTAGCAGTTTTCATCACCCACCTAATTTGCCCTAGAAAATATATACCATGTGGAAAAAAACAATATATTCTTGAAGGGGACTCTCTCCTCTGGTGTTAAATATAATTTTTAAATTTTTTTGACATGATTTGCTATTTTTTTTCTTTTTTCAAATGAGCGTGTTCTTAAATGTTAAAATACCTACTTGCGGTATTTTCAACTTATAATATATTATATATAATAAAACCACTATAAAAATTATATGACAATAAGTTTGACTCCGATGTCTCCAAAAGCGTATTTTTTGATTTTAAAGAAAGTTGATATTTGATGGAGATATCAACTGTATAAGTGAGAAGTTCTGCAATTTTTAATTTTTTGCACATTTTCCTGCCACATAGGATGCCACATAGGTAGTTTTGGATGGAACTGGTTTGGATGAAACCCCCTATATAAATGTGTGCCAATTCTTCATCTATAAAACCTAGTTGGATTATATTTACTCATGATTTTTTGGCGAGAACTGGTTCGGCTGAACCTATTTCGGGCAGAACTCATGTGCCACATCAATTCCACATGGTGTCACATTTGCGCATTGTATGTACGACCAAAAACATTCTGGCTGAAACTATTTGAGCAGAAACTATTTTGCCTAGAACTATGAAAAAGGTTCCCAATTGTGACACAAATTTGTACTTTCGTGCTAGTACTACATCGGCTCATGAGGGTTTCATGCAAGGTGAATCATACATTTACCTTTCTACTCTACATACTACTTTCCTTTATGAAATTTCAATTCTATTTCAAGGTTAACCACTAAAAAGGATTTTGACCAAGGAAAACCCCTTTCACAACCCTTTTTTCCATTTTCTATGTGCAGGAATAGGTTTTACAGTTCTGGATTCAAGAAATATTGGTGCGGACATAGAAACCTAGAAAGTCTCAAAAAAATTGGACCTATGGGGAACAAGTTAAGTTCTTGAATTATTCTTGGGTACAAGTTGACTTCTCAACTTGTCCATGAACTTTTTGGCTGAAAATTATAGGACAGATAGTTACAAGTCTTAAATCTCTTATTTCAAAGTTACAGCGAGATCTCACATTCTGACAACTGTCAAATTGAGATTCAAAGTATAGATTTCCTTCATTTTTCAAGGTGCATTCATTCTTCCCTATTTCTTTCATTTACTTTCATAGATCATATTTTATTTCTCATACTTTCTCATATCTATCATATCATCATATTTTATTTAAAGGGATACTAAATCCTCCCCTTTTGTTTAGATCTTGCATTAGCACCCTACATCCAATGGTTGTGCTAATCAGATTTGACCTCAAGGGTTGGGTTTGTATTCTTGAATGTATAGTCAACTCCCCATATTGTCAACTTTTGGAGTGATATACATCTCAGCATTGCTTTCAGCTTTCTACTATACAACTATAAAGGAAAGAACTTAGAGTAAAGATTACAATACATAATACCATATTTTTTGTGGAAATCTATGATGGGAGAAACCATGGAGATTATACATATCCAACACAAAATTGTGAACATATACATATTATCAGAGTTTTCTTATTACACCCTTTTACAAAGTAGCAGACTTGATTTACATATATAGCCCATGGATATTATACATATCAAACGCAAAATTGTGAATATCAACACATAACTACCGACCATCATTATCTATATTTGTATAAATAATTCCTTCATTACTGTTGTTTTTATCCACATTTGTAATTTGAGGGTCCAAGGGCCAATCCTGTACATATTCTACTTTAGGTCTACTATTCCTCTTGGCATTTTTGGTATCTTTATTTTTGTCTTTGTCTTCTTCTAGATGCTTTTGAAGATTTTCCATCTCTATCTAGTTTAGCATGTTTGCATAGGTATCAAAATAGTTTGAGGAAATCATGTCTTCTTTGTAGATGATCATGGCTCCTTCCTTGACCAGTGTCATAAACCTATCTTTTAATACTCACATTATTGCAGACGCCTATGATATTTTTTTAATTTTTTTTGGCAAAAATAGCTGAGCCATTAATATTATTTATTATAATACCTGTCTCAAAGGCTCAGGAGGGAAAGAAATAGTGAAGAAAACCCTCCTTCCTTGCCATTACAGAGATTTACAAACAATTTACAAAGCCAATAAGGCCCAGAAGACTAGATTCAACAAAACCCAAAACCTGGTTCTAATCTGCTATCCACAAAAGGATTTAGAACCTTACAATATTTTCTACCAGCACCTAAACCCCCGATGTATGCACTAGACCACTATTTTTAAGCAAGAGGCCTCATAATTTAAAAAGTTAAAAAAGTACCAACAGAAAACACTATTATCAAAATTACTGCCAGTCTGAGGAGAAAGAGGTCACAATATTTAAAAAATTAAACCAGTACCAACAACGCTTATCCTTTCACCTTTCTCTTTGCTAGAGCCTTGCTGCTTGTAGATGTCACTAAAAGAGGATGAGAGGTGGACACTGCTGGGGATGTGGCATTGGAGTCATCATCAATGTATGCTAGCATAGTGGAGAACCTGTCGAACAGAAAGAAGGACTTTTCTACCATTCCACTAGGTAGGATATCCATAAAATTAATGATTTCTTTTCTTAAGTGTATGATATCCTGACCTTGCAGTAAAAGCTTGAGTATATCATAGAGGTGTACGATTTCCTTTTTATTATCCAAATCTGCCAGACAGAATAAACCCCCTACCTAGGCCGTAGATGGCCTCAGCTAATAACCATTAATAGATTCTTATAGCTCCTCCACTGAGACAAAATCATTCTTCATAATTTTATTGGTCACTCAGAAGAAGATATCAAAATCCGGCACCATGTCGTACTAGTTTGAGAGAAAGACCGAACCACCTGGGTGTGTAGAAGATGATGAGGGGCATCTAGGAGCATGATACCATTAGCTATTATACCTCTGATAACATCTTTTACTGGTTCCAGAAGTGGCTTGAATGTAATGTTCATCTGACAACCCAAATATGGGCCTGAAATTGGGTGTTCCCAATGTTGTACCCTCAGGGAAACTCTCAAGTTTAGCTCCCTATAATCCTTTAGCTTGCCTATTTAGCCCAGATTTGATATAATTCAGAAAAATGACTGGTAAAGTGAACAGTCTTTTGGAGGATAAATAAGCCTGGAGGGATACGTGCATCATGCTTGAAGGAAAACGTGACTCCTCTTGGAATAATGATCACATGTGTTTCAGATTTTGAAGATCTCAGGACTAAGCTCTATCTTAATTATGGTATTTAAGGAGGATATTTTTTCTCCTTTTTTTTTCCTTCTTGACATGGATGAGAGCATACAGATCGACACCTCATCCCTTTGTTTTGAATTGCATTAACACACTTTTATTCCTTCATTGAGATCTAACCCTAGCACTCATGTCAAAAGAAAAATCTCAAGGGTTAGGATGCTACCAGTATACTTATAATCATTACCCTGACATCAATTTACCTAATATGGCCAGATGTGCACAATTAATTCCTTCATTGTCCACTTTAGTTTCTTTGATCATGAAGCATATCGCATTCTGCTTTAAGATATTCTAGAAATTTTGATGGCTAGATTCGTATGAAATCTCTCTCCCAATCCATCTTGTTGCCCTCGGCCCCCAAGTTTGCTAGCAAGTCAACTAGTTTATTCCCTTCTCTGTAGCAATGTGACAATGTGTACAAAGACAGGTCCGAGAGGGATTTAATCACTTCCTGTAAGGTGTATTTGATTTCCCAACTGACTGAAGATTTGTTGGCTAGATATGAGATAATTAAGAGGGAATCTCCTTCAATATGAAGATTTTATACTCCCAGTCGGATTTTCATCCTAACACCACACATAAGTGCCTGTGCTTCAGTCATGTTATTAGTTCCTTCCAGCAAATTGTAGTATGCGGCTAAGAGAATAGAATTGTCTATCTTTCTCAGAATGAAACCCGCTCCACTTCTTCCTGGGTTTCCTTTACTTGCTCCATGAAAATTTAGTTTAACTTGATTGGTATCTGGAGGAGTCCATTTAATATCTTTTCGCACCTGGTTTTTTGGCATGTTCCCAATTAGGAATCCTAAGAATGGAATAGATATTTGATTCCATCTTGATAAGATTACATTATCAGAAGACTTGAAAGTTGAAGAAATGGTTTTCATTTTTGACACATGAGCATTCATCATTTTTGAAGTGTACTTCTCCACCAGATTGCACACCATAGATACCGTGGAGACTTTTTTTTCTCAATATCCTCTTGTTTCTCTCCCATCACACAAACCATACTATGGCTGTAGGGATAACTCTCCAAAGGATTGAAAAAAATGATTCTTGATGCAACATGGGCCACTGCTGAAGTATCATTTGTAATGATGTCTGCAAGGGACCATTCCACCCTAATTTTCCTAGAGCCCATATTCATATTTCTTGGGTGAAGCCATAGCTTACTAGGAGGTGGTTTGTATATTCCAAATCTTTACTGCATAACGGGCATGGGAATGTATCCATGATCCACAAGAGTTTAGGTATTGCACTTGATAAGATCATATCTTGAATTGCTAGTCAAAATAAAACCCCCATTTTTTGTAGTATGGCACTGTGTAATGAAAAATTAAGAATAGAATTAGGTAATGGAGGGGCCTGAACTAGAGTTTGATAGCCCGCTTTGACTATATATTTGCCTGATTTTCTTTTCGTCTAGATTAGCTTGTCCCTCTCACCATTGATTGAAATAAATCTTGATTTCAAGATGTCTTCTAGCTCTATTTTTTTTGTTTGTGAAATCTGGCTCTGGGAAATATCTTTCCAGTGTAGTATCCCATCAGTCAAAATTAGATAGTCTACAACCCTGTTACCCCAATGTTGCTAAAAAATTAGTTTAATCCTCTGCAAATTTGGTATCATGGACAATTGTGGGAGGTCATTCCACGAATCTAGCCAAAACAGAGTATTTGAACCCAAGCTAATTTGCCAGGATAGATTAGGGAGGATGACCTCTCTACTCTTTATTATAAAATTCCACATTACTGAGCCAAGATGAGGGTTACTGATTGAAAAAATTCTCTCTGGATTCTCTTAATCTAAGTATTTTTCTCTAATTACTTTATCCCAAAGGTTGTTCGGGCAGTCATAAATTTTCCAAGCCAGTTTTGCCCCAAGACTGAGGTTCCTTTCATGGATTCTGTGGAAGCCTAGGCCCCCACTTTCTTTTGGTTTGCAAAAATTACTCAAGGAGACCAGAGGTACCTTGGCTTTGTCATCTATGTTACCTCTCCAAATGAAGTCTTTTAGGCTTTTGGAATTCTTTTTCATCACACCAGGTGGGGCTAAGATCACTAACATGATGTAGTTAGGGATTGAGCTGAGGATTGATTTTGCTAGCGTGAGTCTGCCTGCTAGAGATAGCCATCTTTCTTTCCAGGAGGTGATTTTGTCTCTAATGTTAGATAGCACTCCGTCCCAGAATGATACTTTTTCTTTACCTTGAGAAAAGGGTATTCCCAAGTACTCGCTTGGAATAGATGCCAGTGAGAAGCCCAAAATTCTCTGAATTACTCTACTAGCTTTGCTGCTGGTGTTAAAAATGAAGATCTTGGATTTTCCCTCATTCATTTTTTGACCTGATGCCTCGCAGTATTTAGCCAGTGTTTCTTTGATAAAATTTGCTTCCTTTACACTACCTTTACTGAATAGTAGTGAGTCATCTACAAAAAGTGTGTTAGAAGTTTTAATATGTGAGTGTCTAATAGAGATGCCTTCCCAAAGGCCTTGAGTTTTCTTCATGGAGATGAGTCTAATAAGGCCTTCTGCAAGGATAATGAATAGAAACGGTGATAAGGAGTCACCTTGTCTTACTTCTTGTGAAGAGGGAAAATAGCCACATGGAGATCCATTAATCATCACTAAAAAGTTTGCTCCTGTAATGCAAGACATAATCCATTTAATCCATTTTTTGTCAAAACCCATTTTTTCCATTACTGCTCGCAAGAATTCCCAATTGACCCGATCATATGCCTTTATCATATCAAGTTTCAATACCATTGCTGGAAGGTTTTATTCTTTAATGGAGTGAAGAACTTCATGTGCTATTAGGTCACCTTCAACTGTATCCTTACCAAGTAGGAAACCACCTTGTTGTTCAGAAATTAATTTTGGAATTAATTTCCCCAATTGAGTAGCCATTAATTTTGATATGATCTTGTACATGGTATTACACAGTGATATTGCTCTAAAGTCAGAAAAAGATGAAGGTTGTTGACATTTGGGAATGAGTGTTATGGTTCTATTATTGAACTATTTCAACATACACACATCTTTCCTGGATTCATGGGTTGCTCTTAGAATGTCCATGCCCATGAAGTACCAACATTTATGGAAGAAAAAGGGGTTCAGTCCATCAGAACCCAAGGCCTTGTCTGGATTCATTACAAAAATTGAGGCTCAGACTTCTTCTAGGGTGAAAGGGGCTAGTACGGCCATGTTATTGACGTCTAAAACCAAATTAGGAATGCAATTCAGAATAGAAGGGTGTACAAAGGGGGCTTCTCTTGGATTCACTGAAAAAAGCTGAGAAAAGAATCTAGTTTCCTCATTTTGAATATCCCTTTGGTTCTTGAGGGTCGTGCCATTGTTGTCCTCAATTTGGAATATAGATCTTTTATGTCTCTTAAATTTGGCAGACATATGGAAAAAGGATGTGTTTCTGTCTCCTTCTTCTAGCCATAGTTATCTCAACCTTTGGTGCCAAAGAATTTCCTCTCTCAAAATTAATTCCTCTAATTTTTTATTAAGTTGAAACTGTTCATCATAAGTTTCTGATGACAAACCATTACTAAGAATGTACGCCTGAATGTCTTCGAGTTTTCATTGGATTTCTGCCTTTTGTTTGAAGATGTTTCCAATAGAATTTTGGTTCCACTGCTTCATGTTGATTTTCAAGAATGCCAGCTTCTTTGAAATTTTAAACATTTATGTACCTTTAAATGGTGGTGCTTGGACCCACCAGCTTTGTAGAAGTTTGATGAAATTTGAGTCTTGAAACCCCATCTTCTTAATCTTAAAATGGGGGTGATTTCTATTGGGCAGATGGGCGGTTTGTATTTCAGTCAATATAGCAAAATGGTCCAATCCAGTTAAGGAGATAATAGAAGATTGGAAAATACCATGGGAAGCCAACAAGAGGGAGTTCACCAGAAACCTATCCAGCCTTGCTCCTACAAATTTTTTGCCTTTTCGTTTGCTGGACCACAAAATTTTTCCATTTGATGGAATACAATCTAATAGCTGAATGCCATCAATGAAGTTCCAAAACTCTTCTGTGACTAAAGGGGAAGGGGTGCCTCCCCCCATTTTATTTTGCACACCCAAATAGGCATTAAAATCCCCACCCAGAATAATTATTTTCCCTTGCATCCCATTCAAAATTTGAGAAAGGGAGTTCAAGAGTGTCTTTTTGCTTAAGGGAGAGATTGGCCCATAGACATTGATAATGATGAATGAGATTGAAAAAATTGTTACCGTTGCTACCATCCAATTCATGTTTTTTGATATCATAGAGACTTGACATTTTTGTTTGTTCCATAAGATTGCCATCCCACCAGATTCCCATGTTGAGGAAGAATTAAGAAATCCCCAGTTATACCATTTTGAGAAAAGTTTGTTTGTAGCATCTTCTAATAGCTTTGTCTCTTGTAGTAACATCAGGTCTACACCTCCAGCAAGAATCTGATTTTTTATCATCCAAGATTTGTTAGAGGCATTTAAGCCTCTAACATTCCATGATAATATCCTCATATTCCATTTAGAGAGAAGTTATCTCTCCTACTACCATTTAACTATTTCAATATTAATACTGAAGCCTCTTCCTTACATTTTATGGGTGTCCTCTGAAAGTTAAGGGTTAACTATGTTCCCTATGCTATCTCTTCTTTTAGTCTATTTATTGTAGATGGTTTACCTTTTGATTTTTTCTGGGAACTCATCTTAGCAATCTTCGAGATATCTAGCTCTATTTGGAAGATTGAACATACTGTGTCTTTCTCAATTAAAGGAACCTTTACTTTCCTTACCGACAAAAGATGTAGATCTTGGATTTCTATTTCTGACTCCAAATTTGATTCTGAGCCATTGTGAAGGCTTTTAAGTTTACTTTCTGTCACCTAGAGGATTAGTGACTCCATCATAAGATCCTTGTCCAAGTTCTCCATGTTGGAGATTTGAGAGATATTAGTCCACTGAAAGTCCTTTTGGATATTGTCGAGAAGAGTATGAGTTTGGCCATCATTTGAATGAGGGGAGACCATATTATTTTTTAGTGTGGGATATTTTGTATCCCTGACTTGATGATTCAGCTGAGACATCGACATGGTCTTATCTTCTAGAAGAAAAGCTAACGAGGGGGTTATAGGTAGTTCCCCCAAATCCACTAGAAGGAGACTTACCTCTATCCCCTCCTTGACTAAGTTTGAATAAACTGGGAGGTTCTTGTGATAGTCCAGTCGTGCTTGGGTTTTGTTTTGATTCCCATTCTTAACCTCATAATGTTCATAGTCTTCTATCATGTCCAAAGTGAGCGAGGGAACAATGCAAGAGCTTGGTGTGCCGCCCAAAATCAGATGAGCTAGACATTGGGACTGGGAAGCATAGAAAAGCCATAAAATATTATGAAGGGTGATGAAAAAATTAGCAATCAAGACTCCAAGGGACTGTGGTGAAATATTTCTCATGTTGTTCTTCTCTAAGCCACCTTTCTGACATTTGGGCTCGACATTCCCATAAGATGAGCAAAAAGTTGGGTTAGAGGAGTGATCATTACATATGCCACCTATGTGATCCCCATTGTCTAATAGTTAGTATTCAAGTGCCCTAACTTATTTTGGCACTAATAAATAGTGTTATACTCCTAGATGACTATATTTTGAGCCAAGAGCCCCATTTTGATTTTAAATGAGTTACCGATGGGAGGACCTTAGATTGGTCAACCAGAATACAAACTCTAACTTCCAAATGGGTTAGTTCAAAAGGAAGAAGATCATGCCTAATGAAAATCCCCAATGTATTAGCTAGTATCTCAATAATTTCTAGATCCCTATATTCCAATGGGAGAGCAGGAAATGCTATCCAATGAGGGAAAAAATGACAGGGCTGGAGCTGGGTGCTAAAATTTGGGGGGTCCAGACGGAAGTGAAAAGTCCTGCCCCCTGACAGAACCATGCTTTCTCCTTGTGAACTAAATCTCTATGAGCTTTGGAGTTAAATATAAAAATAAAAAAGAGAGAAGAGTCATCAAGCATAAAGAGATCTTGCAGGCCTACCCAGGATTCAGAAGCCCAATCATTGGTTATAGAAAAATAAATACTGGGGTTAGCACACTTACCAATCAAAGCAGACTGATAAAGGACTCCAATCTGATCTTGTAGCATTTTTTTAGGAAGAACAATATTCGCCTGTGATTTTTTTGTATTGTGTCACACATGTGGGTCTTGATTCTTCTTTTTGACCCAAATTTTGTGAAGCAAACATGGTTTTGTATTGAAGGGGGCTCTAGATAGAGCGATAGATAGTCCCTGTGTTGGATCTTTCACTGGGGACAGTGTCCTGAGGAGTTCAGAAGCACCTTTGGGTGAGATTGGGGGAAATTCCTCACATATGTTGAATATAGGTTGTTTTCCCTTTAGGATTTTTGGTTTCCTATATCCATTTTTCCTATAAGTCTGATCTGGTTGATCCTCACCTGGGATTTTGTTTGGGATACGGAGCTGGAAACCCTTAGTCAAAATAACTAGAACTTCTTGTACGAGAGGCTTAAGGGCCTAGATTTTACCTGATGGGACTTGGTTTGATGCTATTGGATGCAGGATATTTTGATCTAGAGAAACCTGTTGTGTAGATTCTTTTGGATTTGGGTTCCCTAGGGGGCGCGGAAGTGAAACTAGCTGGTGTGAGCCTGCTTTGTCCATTATCGCTTGAAGATTTAGTTGGTTGCCAAGAGAGAGAGAGAGAGAGAGAGACTTTTCCTGCCTAGAGCCATTTTGAATTTATTGGCAGTGGCTATTAGCTTGAGCATCCCGGGAGCCTTGACACACCACCTTCGATGATTCCCCGACCTCGAAAGACCTAAAACCCTCAAAACCTACCTTAGGAGAAAACTTCTGATGGATCCCTTGTTTTCTCTTGAGCTCTGACAGATCTGGAAGGGGAGGGTTGGTTTCTACCTTACTCCTTTTCTTCTTAGGCTATAAATCTAGCGAGGGAGGAGCTGGTTTATCCTTAATAGCCTTGGTCTCAGGTTGTTTAAAGATGGAGTGAGGGTTAACAAATATGGGTTTCACAAGTTGTACCACTGCCTTGCCCCTAAAAAATTTTAACAGGTCCTTTTGGCCCTTCTGATTTGTGTATTTCTTTGCAAACTCATGAAATTGGAAACCCTCATAGAGATGGTGTTCATCAAATTTTTAAATCCTTTGGACTATAGGCCGATGTCTAAAAATGTTAGCCCATCCCAGCTACTGGCATGATTCTACTAGCTCTCCTGCCAACTCCTATACGTGCCAAATATCCTCTACAAAACTCTACCCCATGCCCTATTGTTCCTGTCATCACTGCCCTGTTGTTCATGCCAACGTTGCGAACACCTATGATATTATATTAAAATATATGAGTTTAAATGTTAACCCAGTAACTATCCTCTTGTTGTGTTGAAAAACAACTATGAAGGAAAGAACTAAGAGTAAGTACTTATAACAACTATAAAGGAAAGATCTAAGAATAAAGATCATAATACATAACAACATATTTTTTTGGTGGAAACCCATGATTTGAAAAACCTGGGAGAGGTTTAACTTTCAATTATTATGTGTCCATTTATATAATACATAGGGTGGATCACTACTAGTGTGGATCGTTCTAAATGTACTCACTTCCCTTTGTACAAAAATAGCCAAGACTTCTTGATATAGAAAATTAAATTGTTTGGCATGCATCTACAAATGTACTAAATATAGTTCTTATTATAAGACAAATCTTGTCCTTCTTAATGATACAAAACTATACTAACAAGTTGTGTATAATAGTTTGCATATACATAGAAAATCAAAGAATATCAACACAAAATTATATAGATCACATTACTATTCAATTGGTGAGGTCACTGTAGATATATATCTTCATTAGTATACACTTTCTACATGTCAACTAAGAAAAAGAATATAAAGTGTAGATAATCTTTAATACATATTTTGTGTCAGCCAAACCTAAAATGATTTGATCATCAGAGTAACATGATTCTCGAGACCAAAACAAGTTGTGAATAATGTTTATGATGGATTACATTGTTCATACCACTATTTCTTTTGTTTGTGACCTCTGATGGTGCCTTCTATTGGTGAGGACTAAGCCGATACCAAAAGGTACAACTATAAAAACTAATACCAATAGATCCAGAATAGTCATGTCAATGGCACCAAAAAATGAGATAGTCTACCAATATATCCAAAATAGTACACAAATAATATCCAACATATCCTCTACTTCTTCAATAGTGTTGGTTCTTCTAATCAGTACCCTTGTATAGTCAATATCGGTCTATTCAAAGTGGATATACATGGGACACACAAATCTTTCATATTTCCTAATGGAACAAAGATGCATTCCCTTTGTTCCTCAAGATCATTGGTTATCTTGTAAGATCAATATGCATTTCTAATTTGAAACTCAATAGTATCCATTTCCTTCTTAATATTTTCAATGGCCACAAGCCCTTGCAATGTGTAATCAAACAAATAATTATTCTCTTTTCAAAGTTCTTGACCCTTTTGAATCAAATTTTGTAAATTAGAAAAAAATTTGTGATACTTGTCCTTAAGATATTGCAAAAACATCTATTTGGTCTCTACTTCTTTCAAATGAGCTCAGTTGTTAATTCCTTAACTAAATTTACAATATATTACACTTGTCTCTTATGCTACAATATGGGTTTATTTTACATGGGGGACCTAAGGTCTCAAGTACTAACGAAGTCTCTTCAATAACCTCTTCTATTTATTCACCCTCTTTTAGTTATTCTTCGTATGTAGAGATAATGATATATTACCCTAACTAGTTGAATTTCAATAGGTGACAGAATATTTTTTCTCAGAAACTTATGGGAATGAGACCTTATATATGGTCTCCAGTCAATGTCTTCAATTAAGGCTCTTTTCTTTTCAGACTACTTTACTCAATATTGTCGATAGATATCAACATTAAAAGTTCTTTGTCTTCTCTATCCTCTTCTAGTTTCACTTGTTCCTCCTTATTAGTTTCCTACTTTTCTCTTTCCTCTATTTTTGTCTCTTCTACTTTTTCTTTTTCTTTTGTCTCAGTTTCATCTTTCCAATTTTTTTTACCTTCAAACACCTCAAATTTTATTTCAGATATATCCAAATCTATCACTTTTATGGTGTCACTTAGTATTAAGGCCATTATAAGGCATTACATACTTCATCTCCACATCTTCCAAAGAGTACAACCCATTGAAACCACATATCCTCTCATATTCTCTTTCCATGAGCTCTAGTTTGATTTTTCAAACATAGGAATGTTATATTTTTGGGGCATTAGATCTACCTTAAGGGGTTAATCTCTCTCCAAGGAATTAATGCTCTGTTTTTAATTGTTGAACATGATGAATAACTGAGATTGGTGGTGAATGAATTATATTCAAACAATTTCCATAAATTTTGTTAAACTAATAAACACTTAAAGCATATAGAAACTTATAATAGATATGAATATAAACAACACAAAACATCAAAATAATTAACACCAGATAATGATATATTACCCTAACTAGTTGAATTGCAAGAGGTGACAGAATAATCTTTCTCAGAAACTTGCGGGAATGAGAACTTATATATGGTCTCCATTCAATGACTTCAATTAAAGCTCTTTTCTTTTCAGACTACTTTACTCGATATTGTTAAAATAGAAATCAACATTAAAATTTCTTTGTCTTCTCTATCATCTTGTAGTTTCACTTGTTCCTCCTGATCAGTTTCCTACTTTTCTCTTTTCTCTATTTTTGTCTCTTCTACTTTTTTCCTTTTCTTTTGTCTTAGTTTCATCTTTCCAATTTTTTTTAGCTTCAAACACCTTAATTTTTATTTCTAATATATCCAAATCTATCAGGTTTATGGTGTCACTTAGTATTAAGGCCATTATGAGGCATAACATACTTCATCTTCACATTCTTCCAAGTAGTACAACCCATTGAAACCACATATCCTCTCATATTCTCTTTCCATGAACTCTAGTTTGATCTGTCAAACATAGGAATGTTCAATTTTTGGACCATTATATCTACCTTAAGGGGTTAATCTCTCTCCAAGGAATTAATGCTCCAATTTTGATTGTTGAACATGATGAATAACTGAGATTTGTGGTGAATCAATTATATTCAAACAATTTCCATAATTTTTGTTAAACTAGTAAACACTTAAAGCATATAGAAACTTATAATAGATATGAACATAAAAAAACACAAAATGTCAACAGAATTGACACTAGAATTTACATGGAAACCAAAATTGGGAAAAATACGGAGAAGCTAGTTCTCATGAAATAAACACAAGCTATGGTAGCACTGGTTAACGTGATTTTGTACAAGAGCTCACAGTCAGTTTGCTTACTATAGGCTGGCTCACTACTGGTGCTAACTACACAAAAATATGAAAAAATCTAATTTCCTACTAGTGATTGCACCAACTTGCATTTACATCCAAAAATAGACCTCACCTTGTTATATTCTCAGTCACTTTGCATTTTACTCATATACAGCCATACCACAGTAAATATAGTTATCACTTTCTTATACTATTTCATGCCAACAAAAGGTCATCCTAAACCAATTTGAAATAGGTCACACCAAAGCATTCTCATGGTGGTGAGGAATGAAACATGAAACACCTCACTAGATACAACATTCTTTGCATATATTAGCATGCTACACAATCACCAAGCTTTTTGGAACCAACATATAGGAGTTATACATTACACAATAGTGTAGTAGGAGTGAGACACAATAAAACCATTCCACATTGGACTGAACCCAAACAAAAGATCCATAATATATTACACCATAAGTGGAACCATCATTGACATGGCTAAAGATAAATATTTAAATCACGTCATCTGGTGTGCACTTCTACTGATACACTAAAAATAAACAAACCATATTTAAACTGCATGTATGCATCGAATATGTTGACATCAATGATAAACATTAATGACTACAACAAAGATAGCATCAATGTTACATTCTAACAAGTCTCCCTTAAACTTCCTTCCTCTTAGATTAGACCTCCCCCTTGAGGTCTATAAAATGTGACATCATAATCATCTTAACCAAAGATATAAGTAATAATATCAACCAAAGTATATGATTCTCTTATGTTACTTAATCTGGATAATGTATGCTCAAATATAAAAAAATTACATATTTGAGTCAATTTACTTATATTCCAATATTAAACCACCTTGAATAATGTAAAATTATATAGGAAAACCTTGTTTTAAATATCTTGATAAATATAACAAACTCAATTTCCAATCATAGATTTTACTCCATTCATGCATGATTGTATAAGGGCATCTTATACAACATTACAAGAAGATAATACACATAGACAAAAAAAAACTTATAACATGGAGGATCATCACAATTCACATTAACATGATCACAAGGAATACCTACTAGAAATCTATAAGAAAGGGGACTAGGGTCACATCTTTATGAGATTGAAAATATCTCCCAACTCAAATAATCATCACTCCACTAAAATATAAAATACAACTCATCATCATAAATTTAAACTTCCATCCCAAAAAACCAAGGGCAGGGGATGATCTTAGCCCATATGAAAAACATACTTCGTAAAATTATCCTATATCATGCACAACAATGTCAATCCCACTCTACCATACCTAAGGATTAAAGTTCATTTTAATGCATTTATGAGGATAAAATATAACATTATAGATTGAATTGTGCCACGAGTCACTAAATTTTGCAAAATTATGTCTCTATACTATTCTACATTACAATGATAATATTAAGATCAATCTTTAAGGATCTTTCAATGGTCACATGAAAAAAATTTCCAAGCCATTTGCTGCAGTATACAATTACAATTTCCATATTATAAAATACAATCCACCAATTACAACACAACACAAGCCTAAAAAAATAGGAGTAAAATTCTAAAAATCATAATTTTGCACACACACACACAGATATGTGTGTGTGTGTGTGTGTGTGTGTGTGTGTGTGTGTGTGTGTGTGTGTGTGTGTGTGTGTGTGTGTGTGTGTGTGTGTAAAAGANAGATGTGTGTGTGTGTGTGTGTGTGTGTGTGTGTGTGTGTGTGTGTGTGTGTGTGTGTGTGTGTGTGTGTGTGTGTGTGTGTGTAAAAGAATGTAAATTATTTTATCTTGAAACCTTCCATCGAAAGAAGGAATAGCTTTTTTCTATGCATTACCAACAAGTTTACTGACTTGTCTGTTTTAATAATTTTTTTCATATGAAACAACGGCTAGAATTCCATTATAGACACATCTAAAACAATGTCTTTTTCTATTATATGTTTGTAATAATTCCCAAATGAAATGCAACCATGCTACATCCATAACCATTTCAATTTTTCAAAACCAATCAACATAGAAACCGTTACTTTTTTCTCCATCCTTTAGCACTTAGTGAATCATGTCATTGATCAAATTTTATTTATTTTCCATCTAAAAATGAAAACTATCACGACTTTTCATTTAAATTGCAAGTTTAATACTAGAAGCCCTGATGTAGATGAAAGTGAAAGAGTTTACATTTTTCATTACTAATTGAATGGAAACCTTGGACTCGTGCTTTTGATAAGTTCTTCTAACTATGTTCACTTTCATCACGGCTTGACACTTAGTGATGATAATGTTTATCCAAAATCTATAAAAATTGATCATCCATATCCATGCTAGTTTTTATATGGATGTATCCAAACCATACCTGATTTTGGCTTCCAAATATATTAATTTTCAGTCTTTAGATACAACATGGTGATCACATATGCAAAAGTGTTCTTCAACTTGAAACAAAAGGTCTACATGCCCTTTGCTATAAGTTGTATCCATTACTCTAGATCATTAGTTTTAGCATGCTTTGGGTGATGACGAGAATTTTGATTTTGTAGTAGCAAAGAAGGAAAGAAATATGAAACATCTTCATACATTGGGTTGCAAATAAAGTTCTCATCATCATTTTCCAAAAGAGATCTGGTTAATATATCCTCAACAACTCCATTATTGTGACTCAAATCCCTTGAATTAGAGCTTACCAAAGTAATCTTGTCAAACACGTACACATCTATAAGGCTACTCTATACATCATAAAATAGATCATAATTTGGAAGTTTGGAGGGTAGTGTATGTATTGGTGCAACTTCCTTTTACTCATAAACTTTACTATGAATAAATGAATTACTTCCATCTTTGTATGATACATCTATTTCATTCTTTCACAATGAAATCCTTCTTTTCACTACTTGCAATACAATGGATGTTCCTTTAACACCATTAGATTTAGTTGGAACAACTTCCTCAAAATTTGAGGTGTCACATTCAACATAAAATGATGATTATTAATGGAATTCATAAAATGGATATTTTTTCTGATATGAAAGCACAATACAAATTATTGAAAAATCCTTTTCAGGTAAAATATTTTTATTTTCCATCTCTGAATTTGACTCTTTTTTATCTTGAACATGCATCATTTCTAATTTAATCTTATAATTTATACCCACATCTCCTTTTACTTATTTATTTCTTCTCCATCTATCACATGGATCCCATAGTTCTTTCCATGTAAATCAAAGCCTTTTTCTTCTAAGTTGCCTTGTAATTCGTAGCAATACGAGACCAAAATAGTAAACTCCTCCAAAATGTTTAACAAAGGTTTTCAAGAGTAAACAATTAACAAATTTGTCTTATAACAAGATGAATAATTTTGTAAGATTTTCTTTTTAAAACATTCAGATTCTTTTTATACCAAGAGGAATAATTTTCTATTTAAAAAATTCAGCTTCAAATACAATGAGAAGAAATTAATTTAAAGTAAAGAGCTTTTTGTCTATTAAAGTGTAACTATATTTGCATTTTCTACCTTTTTGTAGACAGAAGAGCTTAAATTATACATATTAAATTTTCACTTCTAGACTTAAAAGTGTTAAATATTTTAGAGTTAACTCACATTTTCTAGACTTAATATACTAATTAGTATGTGTGATTTAACTAATGCTGCATGTGTATACTAGAAGAATGATGAGTGGGTTGACCTGAAGAAAGAATAACTTTTTCGCTCCTGCGAAAAACCCATTGTGGGTTGTGATATGGCGGAGAGACAAGGACGATGAAGAGTTGGGGTTTCTGTTTGACCCCACGTAAAGCTCAGATACCCAGAAGCCAGACACCTTCAGCAATAGCGCTCTGAGCTTTCATTGCAGGCAAGACCTTGGCTTGGAAGCAAGGGAGAAGACAAAATTATAGTATTTTAAATACTTATAAGTGATCATAAAGGAACTTAATATGGCACATGCGGACTCCTCAGAAATATGTACTTAGCAAAACTTATAATGGAATCTGGCAAATAGAATGTGATGACGAAGGGTCTTTTTATCTTCATGACGTTCACAGAATAATTAAATGTGTTTCATTTCTACCATAAACTATAAAATGCTACTCTGAAAAAAAAAAAAACGTAAATGCAAAAATAACAAAACCAATATCAACAACCCATTATCCGATTTTAAACAAATCCAATATCAAAAACCCAATACCCGATTTCAATTATGAAGACTGTGTTCAGGCAATAGCAAAAAAAACTTTAATGTGGTCAAGCACAAATTGGTGTTTTAAACAAATGTATCTTGAACTAAATTATCCAAATATTTCTCTAAATTGTACATACTAAACATGATTGCTTTATGATACAAGAGGAATACTTTCTCGATTCCTTGATTCAGTCACGTGTAAAAATTATATAAGGTCTGACGTTGTCTGTCAAAGCTTGTTTTTTCATTCTAATCATCGATACAGCTAGATTTCTTTTAACTGCCATTTTTTTTTTCATTTTAAATGTGTATTAATGAATAGACTTTATTCGCAATATTAAAGTGTATTGAGGAGAGAGACATGAGAAATTGCACAAATAAGCAAACAAAAGGCTAAATTTTTTACAAAACGCAGTTTCAACTAGTCAATTATCTAATGTTTATTATATGAATTTTATTTAGAAAATTCTGTAGGGTGTTTTGAAATAATCGTCTGTTCTATGTCTATCAAATTAAAAGCAATTCTAAGATTTTTTAAGAAATTATAATTTATACATAAAATCTGCTTCAAAATTAATGTTTTACACGAGTATTGATGAAGGAAACATCATAATTTGTACAAAACTCAACTGTATAAAAGTTTTGGAAAAGTCATCATTTTATAAAGGTAAAATTTTCACTTCATACATTTTTAATAATCGAATTACTCAATGTTCATTATCTCAACTCTATATTTAGAAAATTTCAATGTCTAATACATTTAGAAATAATTATTAACTATATACCAACGAGAGTAGTAGTAATTCTATTATCATTTTAAAAAGATTAATCTTAAGAGTATCCAGGAATGACATCAAAATTTGCACAAAACTCAAGTACATTTCGGCAACCAACAAAACACCAAAAAAACAGCTAAAACAAGAAGAAAACAACCATAGACAAAATTGTTCAAAAGAAAAAATTAAATATCATGAATCATCTAAAATTTATCTTTTCTATTTATGATATCTTCTTTATTATACTCTTCCAACTCTATATAGACCTAGCAATTAATCCATTTCAAAGATAATATCTCATAATTTTTTTCTCTCTTACACAAAAGACACAGAGAATATCCCATTATTAACTATAATCTCTTTAAATAGACCCAAAAAAAACAAATTAAAAGAAATTAAAAATATTATTTTCACTTATTCATAATAAGTGAAAAATTAAAATTAAAAGTAGTAAATCAACAGTATGAGAAGGAACGAACACGTGTATAAATTATTTAATTAAGCAAGCCCGATTCCAAACGGTTTGGTTCTTGTTTATACACGTACAAAGGATAATATGATTTCATTAAGATGAAAATATAAATATTTAAAACATTTAAAACAGACATACTGATTGCTTAATCAAACAAGAGCTGTGTTACAGCTGGAGTCCAGCCTAATAGTAAAAAAATAAATATTGTTTGAATAGATTGAACAAGCATTGGCATAAGTAAATGATTGTAAATAATTATAAGAAGAAAATTAAAATAAAGTAATATAAACTAA
>MU224926.1:284037-315281 GCA_018584345.1 Thuja plicata
GAGGGCCTCCATTTCAAACCTTTGCACTCCATGACTAGAGAGCTATGGATCGATATTTGAGGCCTCATTCTTGAGCAACCTTGGATGGAATGATTCATAGAAGTGTGTCAACATTTTAGCACACACACTCAAACTCGTGGAACTAAAGGTCCACTCTCACCATGCTAAGGATATAAAATCACTCCCACACAAGTGGGTATACAACAAGAATAAAAGATAAATTATTAACAAGACATAAAAAGGTATGCGTAGGAAGATCCTAGAAACTCTCTAAACTATAATAATGATTCTTCACAATACCAGGGCACCAAAAACATGTATAAAACCTAAGCTACATATAGGGAAGTTTAATCACATAGTTCCACCCTTGAGTAACCCTAGTAGGCCCCCCTCAACCCTCACTCGTACAGGGCATCTCCTACAATCTCTATTTTCAATGTTACTTTGATTGCAATAAGGAGTGAATCCTTTGGATCACCCTAGTGTGTGCATGTGTGGGTCTATTCTATTAGGTGAAGGACCCTAAGGTAGTTTATAAACCTTATGGGTTCCTAAAACCATGTTAGACCATGTTAGTTTCTTTTCGTGATTTTAGTCTTTAGTTAGAAGTTTATGTTTTGATACCTTAGGATAGGCTCTTGGCATATTTTGATAAAACTTCTCAAAGTTTTTAATTAAGGAAAACATGTGTCGATGGGTTCCTAAAACCCTGCAGAGCTAAATAAAAACCATAAGCATAGTAAAGATTAGCAGCAACATAGATGGAATAGGAAAACCAACAACCAAACAAAATAGTCCCAAAGATAACCTAAAGCTAGGGACAAAACCAAAAAGACTAGGCAAAAAATCTAGGAACACAATTCAGGCAATTTCTCTAAGAATCTCAATAGTATGAAACTCCAAATTAGTCATTCTAACCACAACCTCTTTCAGATCAGACAGGTCTTTATCAGCTTCCTATTTCTCCATCTTCTTTGTGGTGGCTCTTGTCCTCTTCCTTGATCCCTCTTCAGGTGACTTATCCCTACCACAGCTCAATGACTGATCCTCCTTTCTTCCTCTTTGCTCTTCAATTTTGGCAATAAGCACCTTAATGTTATCCTTTGATACTTTTAGGATATTGTAGCCTTGTCCAGCAATTTTAACCAGAGATTCCTCAATACTTTGTACCCTCTTCCTCAACTCGTTCACTCTGTTATCCATCTCCCTATCCTCCTCTATGTTCTTGTTATTGTTTTTGATGTTATCTTTCTCCAGCCTATCCATTCTTTTTTTCAGATCGTAGATTTCAAAGAAAGTCCATTTAGTGGTTCTGTAACTATCTATGACACTATTTTTTTCATTGTTCAACACATCCATTTAAGGACCCTCCCTTGCATTGTCACTAAGAATCACTAAAGTAGGATCAATTAACTTCTCCATCTGGATTCTACCCTCCTTGTTCTCCTTAACCAAAGTCTTAATCATTTCTCTCTTAATCCTCATTTTAGCAGAGACAGTACATCAAAATTTCTCCAAACAACTTTCTTGTTTTTACCAGTGATTTTGCAAGTTTAATGATTAGCCACATACTCCTCAAACTCATGTTTTTTATGATCCTCCTCATTCTCTCTCCCATGTTTCTCCTCCCTTTCATCACTCTCCTCTAGCATTAAGTTCTGACTATCCTGCCTCTCCTCCTAGGTCTCCACCTCAAATTGTTTCCCTCTTTTAGACCTCCTAACCCCCTTACCTGAACAATCCTCTTATTTCTGAACAGGAAATTTAATAGTTATCTTCATCTTGTCTTCCGTCTTCCCCAGCTTCCCTCCTTGTTTTATACTATTATTTCCCTCTTCACCAAAACTCTCATATTCTGTTTCCATACCATTAGCATTCTCATTGTAATCCATGTCAAACGATATCTCAATATGATGTTTTGAAATTGGAGACTCATTTTTCTCCATTTTTACCCTTTTCTTCCCCTTCTTCATCTGTTGAATCTCTTCCTCCTCATTATCCAAATGCGTATCCAAATGCATATCCTAGCTATCCTTAGTATCAGAAGGAACATAATCCTCACCCGAGTCCTCTGACTCATCTTTTCCCTCCCCCAAGCTCTTAATTTCCTTCCCCATAGTTCAAGCTTTAAAATATTCATAAATTAATAAAAGAAAACCCTCATGAAAAGATGGGTTGCTGATGGGTTTCTCCTTATAAACTGTGTTAACATTTTCATTGATAGACACATATAGAAAGAAGGGGATAGATATCTTAGCACCATACTTGAAATGGTTGAGAAGCACAAAGTGGTGAGTGCTTATGCGGTCAAATCTTGTATCTAGAGAGATGTACTTAATAATTACCCTCAAAATGAACCTCCACAAAAACTTGATAGAACTCAGCTGGTAGAATGTGCCTTTCTTTACTAAAGCCCTCTTTTCATCTGCATCTTTCACAAATTCTGCCAAAGCCTACCTAGGAATCTTCCTATCACTATAAAAAAATTTCCCAATAATGGGGATACCCGTCACAGCCAAAATTACTTTCTCCGTCACCATGAAATCCACCCCATTAATTTTAAATTTCCCTTCATTCTAGCTTTTAACCATCATCTTCGTAATAGAGGGCTTCCAACCATGGAGATGCTCAATGAAGGTAGTCACCTCACCTTTTTTCAAAATATTCCAAACCTTAGAGCGTCATCGCCATTTGTCAGTTTCCTTCTCCAGTTCCCTCCTATGCCTTTCACCAAACATTTCAACTCCTTCTCTGCCTTCTTTGTTTCTGGTTTTTTTTTCCACTAAAACCCCTTTGTTTCCAATTGAGATTACGTTTAGGCTTCATGAATCTTCTTTTAGACTCGTGAATGCAATAAACAGTTTTATGCCTCTAAGTGTGCCAATGAGACCTAAAAAAAGTAAATCTCCCCACCTTTCCCATACTTGCACATCATTAGGTGATATGTCCCCAATATGTCATTACTCTTCATTATTATCATTTAATATTTCCATGTTTTCCTAGAACACGATCACTTTCTATCAGAGCTAAGATTTTCGGTGGAATTTCATTCCCATCGGTCCAACTTTTTGCTCCCTCACTCTTGACTCCCATATTTTCCAACCTGTCAGCCACCTGATTGGCTTCCCAGTTTTCATGTGCCACATGGACCTGTTCAAAGGTTTTGAGGATTTGTCTACACTGCCCTATTATGTCCTCAATTGTCTATGCAGGTTCAGTCTTTTCATTTAAGCAATCTATAATGATGTTTGAGTCACCTTCTAACCACAATTTCTTGATCCCCATATCCTGAGCTAGCCTTATGGTGTGATGTGTTGCACTCACCTCTGAATAGTGGTTTGTTTGTGACCCCAGGGGAGCTAAATTAGCTGCAGTGCCCTTTCCATGAGAGTTCCTTATAATTCCTCCCACCCCTGCCTTCCCAGGGTTTCCTTTTGCAGCCCCGTCAAAGTTTTCTTTGAACCAGCCTTCTGGCGGTAAGGTCCATCTGCATTCCTTTCTCTTATTGGTAACATTTACCCCTTTGTTGTGAAGTGGGTTGGGACCTTTCCTGTTAGTGTAGTTTTCCATCAAGGCATTTGTTATTTTCAAGGAAACAAACTTAGCAGTAGTAACTTTTTCCCAAAAAAGTTTGTTATTTTGCTCCTTCCACACTCCCCAACACATGTGCAACATTGCCCATGACCATAAATAATATTTCTCCTGCCCTCTAAACACTTGTTGTCTTTGATCAAAGAGCTCAAGAGTCTTAATGGGGAAACACCAGGACATCTCAAAAAAAGACATGAAATGATACCATATTTATCTGGTGAAGTCACAATGGATAAACATATGGTCCACACTCTCAATTTGATTTTTACATAAGATACATCTATTAGGAATGTGATTCCCTTTCTTAATAACGTTATCCACCGTCAAGATACGATTTTGGAGCATAATCTAGAAGAATATATTGATCTTAGGGATGAGACCAGGGTACCAAGCCTTAGCCCAAATGGGGGGAGTATCAATGTGTTACATGATTTCATATCCCGAGGCCACCATGTAGATACCATCTATAGTTTCCCCCCAAACAATAACATCATGATTGAGAGAGGGGGGGGTGTGATTAATTTTGATCATCAGAGGCTTTAAGTCCTGGGACACCTTAGTAAAGTCCACCCAACCATCGTTAATTTTGTAATCGCTCATTCTACTACCATATCTTTTGATGTGGGTATTAGCCCATCTATTGTAAGGCTCCATGATCCATAAGGGTCCCTGTCTTAGCCAATCATCATGCCAAGAGTTAACATCCCTACCGTTATCTAATTTCCATCTAGTTTTATCGGTGATTATACCCTTAGTCCTCTAAATTCCATTCCAAATGCAGGAGCCCCCCGGTTCCATTTCTCTGCTGATGAACTGTTTGAAGGTCATGTTTGAGGCATATTTGTCCTTCATAATATCCTTCCATTCCCTAGTAGAATTGAAAATTCTCCAAATCTATTTTTCTTGCAGAGCCTTATTAAACTGCTTTAAATTCTCGATTCCTAGGCCTCCTTGTTTTTTAGACTTACATATAGTCTCCCATGCCACCAGTGGGTACTTCTTGTTTCCCTCTTTGTCGGCCCACAAAAAATTTCTTTGAATAGCCTCCAAAGAGTCAGCCACTTTAGCAGGGATAGAAAAAAGGCTTAAGGCATAAGTAGGGAGGTTCTCAAGAGTGGATTGTATCAAGAGAACTTTCCTTGCCTGACTAAGGGTGATACCCTTCCAGCTAGCTAATTTCTTGTTGAATCTATCAATTAGGTTGCCCCAGAAGGTCTGGAGGTTTGGTTCCTAACGAAAGCCCTAAATAAGTAGATGGAAGGGATCCAATACCACATCGCATAATGCTAGCCATTTTCCTATGTCTATCCATAAGGGTGTTAATAAAGAACACCGAGCTCTTGTTCCAGTTAATAAGCTATCCTGTAGCATTGGAATAAGTATTCAAGATTTTCTTTACATTTCTAGCTTCTTTCACCGAGGATTCACCTCCTAAAATGGTATCATCCACAAATTGCTGATGAGAAAAAGTAAGAGGACTAGAGGAAGGTTTTAACCCAATAATGTGTCCCCTTCTCCTTTTATCTTGAATTAGCCTTCCCAGGCACTCAGCCAAAATGATGAAGAGGATCGGAGAGAGGGGGTCTCCTTTCCTAAGACCCCTAGAAGATTTGAATAAATCTGATGGAGAATCATTCACGATCACCACAAATGAAGGGGTAGATATCAGTTGTGAAATAATCTTTCTCACCTTATCATTGAAACCAAAAGCTCCCAAAATATTATTCAAGAATATCCAATCTACCCTGTCATAAGCCTTGGATAGATCCAGTTTAAGCAAGAATCCTTCATGTTTTCCTTCCTCCAAGGAGTGAATCACCTCATGGACTGCCAAGATAGAGTCCAGGATTTGACTTCCAGTGACAAAACCAATTTTTTGGGGGGCAATAATAGCCGAAGGAATTTTAAGGATTCTATTAGTTAATAATTTAGTTATAATCTTGTAAAATGAGTTACAAAGACTAATTGGTCTAAAGCTATCAAAAGAATCTGCACCTGGAGTTTTAGGGATGAGCACAAGAAAGGTGGCATTGATCTCTTTAAGCAGGCTCTTAGCTCCAAAAAATTCCCAGACTGCTTTAACAAGGTCATCTTTGATAACTTCCTAGTACATCTGGAAAAAGAAAGTACGGAATCCATCAGGGCCTGGAGCCTTTTCCGCTGGCAGGGAAAAAACCACTTTATAGATTTCCTCTTGATCAGGGATAGATATCATTTCCTTGTTCTATTTTTTAGTGATCACCTTAGGGATTCTCTAAAGAATTTCCTCCTGGTCATCCTCTCCTAGATTATATTCTTTAGTAAGGATTGCCGAGAAGTACATGATAGCCTCATTTGCAATCTCATTGTCTTCCCCCAAAGTTAAATCCCCTTTCTTAATACCACTAATTTTATTAACCATCCTGCGTTTCATAGTTGACAAGTGGAAGAATCTAGTTTTTTTTCCCCCTCTTTCATCCACACCGATCTAGACCTTTGCCTCCAGTACATTTCCTCTTTCCCAACAATGTTGTGAAGATCAGCTAAAATGGACTTTTCTGCGCTCATTCTGTCTTCATCGTATCCATGACTTTGGATCTCTTCCTAAACCCTTGCAAGATCTGTCATAATCCTATCTTTTGTCTGAAATATGTTTCCAAAATTACTTTTGTTCCACTTTCTAATCTCCATTTTTATGTTCTTGAGCTTCTTAGCCACCCTATACATCGTTGTTCCATCCACATCTATACTCCACCACTCCCTTATCTTATCTAGAAGCTTAGGGTGGGTAGACCACATCCTCTCAATTCTGAAAGGTAAAGCTTTTTTCTTATTGTGAGTATCCAGGATGAGAGATATCAGGGAATGGTCACATCCAAATTTTGCCATAGAGGAAAGATGACAGTGATACTGATGCATCCAGTCCATAGAAATGAGGGCTCTATCTAGGCGCACCTGAATACACTCCGTTCCAACTCTCCTATTCAACCAAAGTAAATTTGCCTCCTCCTAAATCCACATCAATGAGAGCCAAGTCATTGATCATATCTTCTAACTGTTGCCTACTATCCAGGTTTAGGGGAAGCCCCCCAAATTTCTCAGATTCCTTTAGGGGGGTGTTGAAATCACCCATGATAATGGCTTTTGGATCATTCATCTTAGCAAACAAACTCCGTATTTGATCCCAGAAAATTCTCCTACTATTCTAGGTATTCGGAGCATAAATGTTCATAACGAACCAACTCTCCTGGTCTTTTAGATTCTTGAATTGAATTAGTAAAATGCTACCTTCATCAAAAATAATTTGTGCTTTGAGATTTTTCTTCCATAACACCAGCAATCCTCCTGAGGCTCTCTTAGAGTCAGTAGCTACTGTCCCCATACCTTTGCCAAAGGAAATGCTTTCCACTTTTTCTTTCTTCATTTTAGTTTCCTGTATCAAAAAAATATTATTTTGTTAAATTTGAATTAAATAGAATACTTTATATAATATATTTATTGACAATAATGAAAACCAACATACAAATATTTAGATCAACATTTATATTAAATTAAATCAACAATAACCAACTATGAATAACTTAACAATGCACAAACATTTATTGATCTACCACATTCATGCAAATGAAATCTAGAATTTACCTACATGAAGGTATAATATAGCCACAAAATACATCATTCCAAATAGGAACCATATTGTTTAAGTATGATAGGAAGTCAATATGATTGTCTCCTATAGCCACTATCTAGGATAAAGACAAGATTAGACTTGTGAAGATAGGAGGATTTGGTATCTAGTACAAGTACCATCATTACAACACATGCACATCAAGTGTAGTTGCTCACATCAATAATACAGTCGAAGCACATGCATAATAATCTAGAAACTAAAATAATGAAGGGGCACTCAACATCATAATCATTCTTATGTATTTGAATGTTACAAAATCATCCCTTTCATATGCAACCCTCATTTAGAGCATCATAATAATAATTTCATTTAATCCTATATATTTAAAGAATATTTTATGACAATAAAGAGCATATATAAATTCCTTGATCCAAATAGTAAAAGGCATGCCAAAGAGAAATGTCTCAATAGAAAACGATGCTACATCAGTGAAAAAATCATCAAATCACATCAAGATCAACCTAATCTGAAATATTTCATATGAAATATAAACAATATATCATCATATAACATCATGTAATGTTATCATAGAGTCATCATGCATATATGGTCATTAATAAACTACAATTATAAATTACCATAAGTAGTGATATGCATTAGTAGTGATATCAATATAAACAAAATGAATTAGTAGTGATATCAATATAGACAAAATGAATCATAACTATAACTAGGTAAATCACACGAATTCCATTATGAAAAGAATAATATATGAAGAATCACAAAATCAAGAGGCAGAGTCTAGCTTAGATCAAAATAGACAACATGATACCACCACATGAGGCACTACAATCCACTTCGAGACTCTCCTATAGGGGGAGTGCCCAACTACCACCAGTACTCATATTTAGTCTTCAAGGGTAGGTATGGTACACTTTGTAATTCTCAATTATTGTAGGAGTATGAAGGCACGAGAAGATCAAGATTAAACACTTGGAGCCAATAAATTTTGAGAACATTAGGATTTTGACTGAAATCGGGATTATGGAGCTGCAAGCCATGATTTGGCCAAAGAGCGATGACGCTTGGGAAGGATGTGAAAATTTTGCGAGGATGGTAAGAGATTGTGGTAGAGGAATACGCACAAATGCCACATATTAAATTAGAGAATTCTCTTATGTTATCGCTTCATCTTTCGAAGTGGCCATGCACCATATCCAGCCCTATTCTTCCTGTTAATAACGTTTGGCCTCATTTATCCACTTGAAAGGCATGGTGGTTCTCACAAGTGAAATAGATGGATGAGGACCTACATTTGTCTTACCACCTTACAACATGTATGTCATTTCAAACTATTATCAGCAGTGGACTCACAAGGCTTACCTGGGTGCCCAAAACAATTTTGAATTTAGCATGGGTCTAGAACTGTGGATTTCAACATGAGTTGGGACAACATAGATTTGGAGTGGGATGCATAGGCATATCAGGAAATATGCCACCGTGGTGAGGAACAATGTTATTGGTAGACCTGTCAGCTATAGGAGTGACTCACAAGAGTCGTGCAGGCTTTGTTACGTTGTCCTCAAATTTGAAGATGATCAGAACTCAAGTGACCCAACTAAGACAGGAGGTCCCTGATTTGGAGAGGATGATGTGGAGTATAACTAGATTCAATTGTCGATTGATGTACAAACTTTTGACAACTTCATTCTGTCTCATGCAACAAAAGGTTTTAGGAAAGGATGCGGAGGACCAAGGCAAGTATTAGGAAGTTTTCAAATTCCCAACTAAGGATGGGATAAATCTCTTCTCTCATGTTCTTATGATTTAAAGTATAGTGAAAAACCAATCCAGTCAGGGTACCACCTTGTTATTATTGCTTTCAATTTTTGGTCGTCTTTTATAATGATTGATTTTTTAATTTTTTTTTCTTGTTAGTTGTCTTTATTTTTTTTATCGTAATTTGTCTTTTAGAGTGCTATTAATCTACGGTTGGACTTTGTTTTAAATATTTTGTTGAAAATTGTTATGACTTCTTTAGTGGTGTTATCCATTATCTTAATAAATGATAATGAAATTTTTTGAATATATCATGTTCATACTACTCGTTGATATTTGTATAATCTACACTACTCTCACCATATCAATTTTAAAAGAACCTATTTAAATATTTTATTTCTAAAATATTCTATAAACAATTAATGAAAACAAAAGAAAAACTAATCTAAATTACTTATGACATTTTTTTTATGAAAATAACATTACTTTATCAAGAAAAAAAAAAAAAATTTAAATTTATTTTTAATGTAAATAATATGTAATATTAGTATTAATTAACCATTAAAGCATGTGAGATTTATGTATAAAAAATTAAAGAAACCTTTCAATCATTAGTAGTTTAAAATAGTATATATCCTCTTAGTGAGTAGCTTAAAATAAAATAAAATATATACTCAAATAATGAATTATTTGAATCCAAAATTTGATGGCTTTCTACCTTATTCTAAGTCAAAACTTATTTTTTACAACCACATGTTATATTATTAAATTTTAGTGATTTGAATTGTACAAGACATAACTAATATATAGAGAAAGTTAAAATGTGTGTGGGGGTGGGGGGATTTTGTATAAGATCATATTAAATTTAAATTTAAACTTTATTTATATTATTAATTGTTGATCTAATTATATATTTTTTAAATATTTAAAAAATTAAGATGATTTAAACATTTTCTATTTCAATTATTATAAATCTCTTTTTTAAATTAAAGAAACAAATAAAAATAATAATTTTAAGAATAATTATATGCATAATTTTTATTAAATAATTTAGTGCAAAACTTCATTTCTTTTAAAAGAACATAATTATAATTTATTATAATATTTTTATTATATAAATTATTATTAAATTTTATTTTTAAATTATTTTATCATAATAAAAATAAGTGAAGGATAATGTATCACAATATTTTTAATATTTAAAATAGTTGTTAATTTGTTTATTATTTTACTAAAAAAATATTATAAAATACTTTTAGACAAAATTTAAATTATTAATTTTTCAAAATTAATATTTGGCATTAATATTATTAAATATGACATTTTTGGAGTAAGTGGACCTCTTAAATTTATTTACTAATATTTGAAATGATATAATATAATACATCTGTGATGGTGGAGTGTTCCCTTCCAACCATAGTACTTCAATGTTCAATCAATAATAAAAATTTCAGTGTTACAATTCTTAAGGTGAATGCAAACATGCTCCACTTTCAAATGTAAAATTATCAATTTGAAAAATAAATTATTTATCAACTATTTCCTACTTTTAACATGTTAAAGTTGGGTTTTGGTTTCACTATTATTCTCATTTTATGAACCTAGAGAACATTTTATGGTTGAAACTCATTGTCAAAGTCTTTTGACACAAAATCACATAAAAGAGCGTGTCTAAGACCTATGTTGTATCTCTCGAGGCATCCCACACCACCTATATGCAACAAACCTAAACAAAAGTTGAGCACATTTAAATTGCTTAACAAGAAAGACCATTGGGATTATGAAAGTTGAGAAGGGGAATGCCACCATTAATATTGAAAAAAAAATGCATGAAAGAAAAATGATTTACCATCTTTCCCATTGAAATAGTTCCAAAAGTGTGGGACCTTAACTCTTTCTTGGATGTTTAGGTTATGAAACATATTATCCTCGTGAAAAGGGTTCCTTCATGCATGCAAACATGCCATAACTCCAAATAAACATATAAAAGAACCTTCAAATTAGGGTACTTAATAGCTTGATTCTCTAGTTTACAGACCTATCTTTCTAGTTCAACAGAATGGAAACAATTATTTCTATTTTCAATTGATATATCTAATGAAAAATCTTAAAAATCTTTGTAAAACCATTTTCAAAACTATTTCCCCATTTATAAATCTGGATTCAAATTTTTAATTCATACATCTAATATTATAGTAATTACTCGAGAATTCTTTTCTCTCAAAGAACAAAAATGAGAAAAATGGTGCAATACAAATATGATAAAAAACTTCAATCATTTGATTTACCTATCATTTAATAGCCACGTCTACGAGTTTACAGCATTTTTCTTGGGTGAAAAGCTCCACAACCAGCCATAATATACGTATCAGAATTGTAATCCCATGTTCAATACTAAAATCATGCCAGCAAGCATCAAAGTAGATAAAATGGATGTTATGTAGGATTATTCTCGAGCGGAAAAACCAAAATTTATATGCCTCTTGATTTGTTCTCTATGACAAAAAGTAAAGGAAGCAATTTTTTATATCTGTATTTCTCCTAAGCCCTCTCTATGGGATTATCACAATGTTACGATAAATTGCCATGATAAAAGAAGGGAAGCAAATGGTTTAATCTTCCTAAGTACTCGCATGGTACGCAGTTTACAATTATCACCATGATTCTGTTTCCTGTAATACGTCCCTTTATAGGTAACAAAGGGTATTAATGCGTAGAAGACAATATCTAGGATTCTACAGTTACTACTATAGGAGACCCTTACGAAGTGTTTTGAGTTCTCTATTACAGAATCTGCTTGGCTTTTCCATAGTATCTATTAATAAAAGGACTCTGCATGAACAATACACAACTGTTAATAAAAGAATCCAAGTACCACAATGTAAACGTAGTCAACCTAAATAACCATTGCAGCAATCATCATTAAGTGGATTACCTTCAACATTTGGGAAATATCTAATAAGGTGTCTGAAGTCTGAACAGGATAAAATTTGTAAAACAACATATTTTCAAAAGCAGCTCTGATCTCTGGCCTAATTTTTTCGATCTCCTTTTTCCGAGCCTCCATAACCTGCAAATGAAAAAGCACAAGTTAATATGAATTTACCGACTTTGAAGCATGTATCAAAAATAGGCAAAGAATAACACAACTGCATACCTCCGAATTACTATTTGGGGAGCTTAAATTTTTGAAAAACTAATGGTTGTAAAAATTACAAATTAAGAATTCAAATGGTTTCACACTTGTTAAGAAAGCAAAGATCCAGTCATCATAAACAACTAAGCATTTATGACAAAAGATTCAAATACTTTGACTGAAATAATACCTGAGAGTAATCGGGCAAGAATCAGGTTTTTTTTTCTATTATAAGCATACTGAATGCAGAAAAATATGCCACATACTTCGCGTCGCTTCTTTTTCTCTTCGTCCACCGTCTGGTTGACGAAATTCTACATCAAATCCGTTGACATTCTATGAGATAAATTTTTTAAAAAGACAAAGCCACGACACTAAACATAGAGTTGAAACAATAATGGAAAGATCAACTGCAAAACCATAGCATTAAACATACTAGTATAAAAGATAATTAATAAAATGCAAATGGGATAGATACTCCATTTAGTCAAAAGACTAACCTTGTAATCTTGCTTTTCATCTTCTGGTAAATCATCCCGTTCCTTTGTAAATTTCTAGTGGCATTAAAGACAGAATATCAAAATAAAATTTTGAACAAAACCATATCGAACAGAATACACACAGACACAGAAAAAAGTAACAAATTTGTATAATTCTTCACATAGAATTCTTCTAACTTGTTAATATCTCAAATAAGTAACACAACGGTCTTGAGACTATACCCTAAAGTCCAACCACTTATGTATGCACATTGTTTGACTTGAGCGTGTAAAAATTAATTACGACCTTACCAATAAAATTCTAGCACCATAACTATAAACTATAAAGCAATGCAGGATTTATGAGATATAATCACCTCAATAGTCTCGGCACCTTTCAAGTCGTAAAAATCTACAATCTGCACCAAGATGAAAGCCAAGCTCCAAGTCAATATGTCTACCATACTATTCTTCAGGGATTTGACATATCTCAAAGACAAACTAATAAAAGGAATAATAATTAAAAGAAACGTATCATACCAGGGACTCTGATGACTCATATGTAATGTCTACCAACGTGCCTGGCTTTTTCTTGATCTCTTCTAAAAGGTTATAGTAATCTGATTCACAAAAGCAAGATTCATTGCTAGGCGGATAGACTATGCAACATAAACCAATAAATAAAATGCACAAGATTTCAAAACTCTAGTAACAATTAATGATAGTATTTTCATTTTACATAAACATGCTTCACGTAAGATTCAAACCACAGCCCGAACAAGTGTGAACTGAACAGATGGTATTTAGGAACATAAGTTTAAGTCCCAAGGCAAGTATCACACAAGGCTTTATGGTTGTGTAGGTTTTGTTACACAAGCATCTACACCTGTAAACACTGAACATAATATTACCTGCAACTTATCACATTATAAAAATAAAGTTGACTGTTAATTAAAAATAAATAAAAAATACAAGTTTGCACAAATGTATTAGTCGAAGGTGTAAATTGTGTTCTAAGGAACTGGAATATTAGAAATTTAGACATCTGTGCAATGTCATGGAAAGCTATGTTAGCCATGCCTTCAATTTAAGAGAAATTTTTAAAGTAACCAACTTGCTCTGGAGATTCACTATAGCTTATAGGCAAGCCACAAGCCCTGGAGTAATTCTATGTTTCACTGCATAGCTAAATAAAGCATTTAGCCAAGGCGCAATCCATGTGATAACAATCACAAAATTAATACATACGTCGCCACCTACAATGACACAAAACTAAAAGCATATATGTAAATCATAAGATTGAAATCTATACAACATTAAAAAAAAAGACTTAAGATAGATAACCACAGTTCTCAATAACCAACTTTATGACATTCAAAAAACCTGCATGTGTTTGACTTTATTTCCCTTTCATTGACAATGTATCATCTTCCTTCAAAGGCAATGTTGCTGAGTTGATAATAATTATTGTTGCCCTTTTTTATACTTTCATGCCAATTAAGGTCTTGCCTGATTTCATTTTATTTTTTGCTATCCGTATTAAGTTGCCTAAGCGTCACAAGTTTTGCATGATAAGGGAGGCATTTTCAAAGATTATTATAGTGATTGCTGATTAAAAGTTTAAGTGATTGGTTATTCCACACCTCATATATGCTTCCCATTGCGTGGGCCTAGTCTAGAACTTTTGATTTTCTTCAAGAAGAAAAGAAATACTATCCTCCCTTTTGAAGCATGCGAAAGAAAAATGAGACGAAAAGAGTTTGCAAAATTAAAGGCAAACCGTTTTTACTGGGTCATCTTAGGGTTTTCCTCATGTTCAACATTCTAGCAGCCACAATAGATGTACCATGACAACTAGGGATTCAATAAAGCCTTTAATGAAATAATTGAACAACTTGGGCATTTCAGGGAAAGATGAAGGGGCCTTATAAGCATGTTGTCTAAGTCCTATACACATGCGCACATAGAGAAGGAAGAACACACTAGGATTGGGCTCGAATCTCAACCCATCAAAGCTTGTCATTGTCAGAAAGGAGTGATGCTTTTCCCTCTTTTAATGCATGGTGGTTAAATATCGTTTTGTATTCCTGTCCTATTGAGACTTGTGATTTTTTAAAGAGAAAGCATAGTTGAAGAGTCATGCATGTGTAAGAGAATCAATTAGTGAGAGTTACAACTAGAGACAATAGTATATGAGGATTATATACAACCAATATGATGAGGAAGGTTCTATGTCTTTACAAAGTCTATCACGCATGAAAGAATTGTCTCCAAACTAAGATTACAATGTCTAGAAATAATACCCCTTATGCTTCTTGATCTGATAGTTTTAAAAGTGACAGCAGTGAACAAGTTAACAAAGGGCAGACATTATAAGAAGACAATTAAGATGACATACTAGTCCCATAACAATAAAGTTATGTTGCACAAATAGACAGGGGTATTAAAGCTACAGATATGAAGAAGAAAACATGTTTGTAACAGCAATAAGAATAGTTTATAGTCACCAACTGGTGAGAGCGGTAGTAAAGAATGAATAGGTCTAAGTTAGAGATGACAATGAATAAAGACAAGCAGTTGGAAGACCCATTATGGGAAATCAGCTTAACTTATAAATTTTAAGTTAAGGACATGCCATGCAAGATTATTGGGCATGATGATCTTTAGTGCAAGTAAGTGTGAATGTTGATTTTGGGATAAGAACAACACAATGATATGCAAGTTTGATTTTCGAACACCTGAAGAATCTATGGTGACTGAATTCAGTGTTGATTTAGCATACTGATTAGATGACCTTATAGATGGGGTTGTGGAATGCATGGTAGAGGAAAAAGTAATTACAACAACCGTTAAAAGGTATAAGATAGTCATAATGCTACTAATATGACTGTCCAAAAGCATGGTGGATCTTCTCATGACAGTGAGAATAATAGGACTATTGAAAAAGTGAAAAGATCATAAGAGAGACAACTATGAACTTTGAGACTAAATATAGATGTCAGTCAAGTGTTTGGCTATTACTCATGGTTGAGTGCTTCATAAATAACAAGCAAGTATAACATTGTGATAATATTGGCAATGTGATCAAAGTTGCATTACTCTTCATGACGACAGTAAATTATGATTCCCAAACAAGGATAATGGACAAACCATAGAATATCCAAGAGGATCATGCCAAGAAAGTATTACAAGAAGACATACATGGAGGTAAATAATTTGATAAGATAAGATATGATGACAATTAAAGCTTCACTGTCCTAAGTCCAAGCTATAAAAAGTTTATGTTATTGACAACATAGGAAAGAATGGCTCAAAGTGAAGGCATGGTAGAGTTCTAAGTCAGAAAACACAGTGAGATATGATAGCTAAGAGGTATCAGAACAATGATGACAGTGTAGATAGTTCCATGAGGCAAGGGATACATAATAGCTACGAGGACAAGTAAAGATAGGTCTTAGTTAACGATAGTTTATACCTTAGTAAAGAAAAAAGTTAACAAGATCATGTGGTAGCATAAAGATTGTAGTAATAGAAGAGATTAATGACACTAGGTCTAGCATTGAACTTGTATTGATGGTACATTGGGTCATCTTAATAGTGAAGTTCTTTAGAATAAAAGATAGTTTGAAAGACCAAAATGGTCATGGGTAGATTTTTTGTGACATGAAGACTATTGGGACTAATGGAAATGACTTGAAGAAATCAATTTAAGGATCATTTTAACATAAAAAATTAAACAACAAGGCTTGAAAGTAAAAAGAATGAAATGGCATAAGGACAGTCATTGTAAGTTTCTTATGTCATGAATGTTTGTGGCTGACTCATGAAGATGAAGGGAAGTGATCTGCTATAAATGGGTAAAGGTGTGAAAGAGAAGGAAGTCTATAGCAGTCCACATGGAAAGAGTGACACGATACTCACAATTTTGCATGGAAGTCATTGTAATCTCTTACAATAAGAGAGACTGTCATACTACAACTATCAAGTGGAAACAACCATGCAATTCATAGGGTTTAACCATTGGTCATCCATATGCATGAAGCCCTAAAATAAACTTTGTACAAAAGTTATGAAGTATGATAGGTAGAAAGAGGACAACACATGTCAATTAGCAGTTAAAAAAAGAAAATTAATAGTGATCACAAGGAATTCAGATTGGTATCATCAAGCTAAATGTTCATAGGGAACTCATCAAAAATAAACCTTGGTAGTCTGTTAAGAGGTATTATTGAGATGATAACCTTCATAAGCCACCTACTATAGCAAGGATGCAAGAATGACGATCCAAAATACCAATGAATCTAGACATGATTGTAACAGTCATGTAAGAACAATGATCCATTTTCCAAAGAGATATAAATAGAAATCATAATGAGAATGGAAACATGTGTTTGGCTGTCCTTACAAGTTTTGTGTCAATTCCAAAACATGTTAAATAGTGGAAATGAAAAGTGTTATAAGATACTAAGGCAATCCAAAAATTGTTCAAGGCAAGATGTGGTCATACCAGTACTTTGTGACTAGAGAATGTTGAGTTAGTGGTATTTGTAAGTTAGCAGTGAAAACTGAAAACAAACAATGGGAAGTTTTATCTTGAATGTGAGAAAGGTAGTCTATAGAGGGGAATTGGACAGTGAAGAGATCAGTAGTCCTCACGAAGTTACCACACACTATCTTAGAGAACACTTATGAATGTACTCAAGAGGAGCATTCTATGACTCTTAAATTCCTTTTCCACATGCTTAGACATTCTAACTATCGTATACGCATCAGAGAGAAGTTTTAAGTCAGTATGGAAAGGTTTAAGGAAGTTATCTAGTGATATTTAATGATCCAGTTTTTCCTCAATTGATAAGTAGGAGATATTCTCTACAACAAGTCAAATTGTGATATTGCTACCAGGACTCAACTATTTAGTTTTTGAGTCAAACTCATTGACCCATATTTCATGAGTAGAGGTTATTATTGATATGGTAAAATTCAAAGGCCACCAACTATAGAAAGGATGAAACAATGAAAGTCCAAAACACCAATGAATCTAGACATGACTGTCACAGTCATGTAAGAATAATGTTCTATTTTCCAAAGAGTCATCAATAGAAAACATGATGACAATGGAAACACATGTGTGACTGTCCTTACAAATTTTGCGTCAATTCCAAAATATGTTATAGTGGAAATAAATAGTGTTATAAGATACTAAGGCAGTACACAAGTTCTTCAAGACAAGATGTGGGTATATTAGGACTTCGTGAGTAGAGAATAGTGAGTTAGTGTTACTCGTAAGTTAACAGTAAAAAGTAAGAAGCAACAATGGGAAGTTTTTTCTTGAATGTGAGAAAGGTAGTCTATAAAGCTAGTCTATAGAGGGGCATTAGATAGTGAAGAGATCATTATTCCTCAAAAATTTTCCACTACCATCTTAGAGAATACTTATGAATGGACTCAAGAGGAGATTTCTATGACTCTTAAATTCCTTTTCCACGTACTCAGAAATTCTAACTATAGTAGATGCATCGGAAATAAGTTTTGAGTCTGTGTGGCAATGTTTAAGGAAGTTAGAGTGATCTTTAATGATCAATTTTTTTCCTCAACTAATAAGTAGGAGATATTCTACACAGAAAGTCAAATTTTAATATTTCTATCAAGTTCAACTATGTAGCTTTTGAGTCAAACTCATTGAGCCATGTTTCATAAGTAGTGGTTCGAAAGATCCAATCTCTCATGAGAATGAGTGGAACACTTAGTACTCATTTCATCTAGGTGATGCTCACAAAGGTGAAGCACCGGGACTTCCTGGGAGGTCACCCATCCCAGTACTACTCTAGCTCAAGCACGCTTAACTACGGAGTTTTCTCCATGGTTAAGCCAACTTTTCTTTACCTTTGTGAGAATAACCTAGATGCATTGAGTGCTAAGTGTTCCTTTCATTCATATGAGAGATGAGTTCATATGAACCACTACTAATGAAACATGGGATAATGAATTTGACTCAAAAATTACACAGTTGAATCCTGATAGCAATATCACAACATTTTTGTCCCATCTGACCCTAATGGTTTTTCAGAAGTTAGAGTGACCTTTAATGTCCCTTTGTCCCATCCGACCCTAATTCTTTTTCAACTCCAAAATCATGTGGAACCCATGTCCTATAAGCTTTAAGAAGTAGTTTTAATGATTGAAAAAATCATGGACAACATCTAGGTGGAGGTTGGTGAGTTTTTAAGAGGTTGGAAAAAGTAGAGAGAGTTTTTGAACCAATTTAAGCATGCTAAAGGTATCTAGGAGCTGATTAGTTAGCCAAATTGATTAAGAGGTCAAAGTAGAAGAATTTTCTTCATGAAGCCATCACATTGGATCAATTTAAGGACCTTAAAGTACAAAAAATTAGCTAGACACCTAAAGAGGGTTTGACCAAATAAAATCAATGTAGAACAAGATTTTCTCTTAAAAGGGTTCCTTTCTTGTAGCAATTTGTTGCACTCTCTAAAGCACATCCTTAGACTATTTTCTTTGTTAGCTCTTTCTATTTTAGGTTTGCATTGTAATATAAAAGCCTATTATTTTAGGCCTTGTAGTAGAAAAGATATTCATTTTATGATTTCTATAGCTCTCTTGATATTTCATATATTTCATTAACCTTGATATATAGAGTATTTTTTTGTCTTGTCTTCCATATATTTTGGCATTGGACTATGTTTTGTCTTCAAGTACTCACCATCTCCACATGGCATTGTTTATTACAAGGGGGGTTATGTAGTCTCCTCTCTTCCATTCTATGAGAGGATATTTGATTGTATATATATGATGTATGTGGTCCATGGGGGTGTGATTGAGTCCTTCATCCATGCATCTTGTTTCTTTCCTCCATCCATGCAACTTTATTCTTCTCTCTTTCTTAGATGAGTTTTTTCCCATGTGGCTTTCTCCCTTTCTCTGCTTAGTGAGATATTCATTACATTTCATTTTCATCATGGGTACCTAACATGTCCTACTTGTTGGGACCCATCTTGAATCTAACTCTTTTTCAATAATAATCTTCTCTCTAAGTTGCACTTAAGGGGACATGTTGGAGACTTAATATTTACTCACGTAGCTTAAGTTTAAATTAGGTTGATTCCTATGTGTCAGGTAAACTTTATTCTTATTTCATTGTTTACTTGCATTATATTTTGTGCTATTAGTTGTTGAGTAGTTGTACCCACCCTTGCACCTCATCGGTACTTCTACCAATTGCCCTGCTTTTATAAGTATGCTCTTTGTAAATTATTTTCCATCTTAAATATATTCATTTTTCTCTTGAAGTATCACATTCTCTTTGTGAAGCTTTATAGTTGTTTGTAGTCTTGGGAGGTTGACTGCTCCTATATTAAATTCATTTTACACATGCTTAGGCATGCTAACTATAGCATACACATCATAGAGAAGTTTTAAGTTGGCATGGAAAGGTTTAAGATAGAGTAAGTGATCTTTAATGATTCATTTTTTTCCCATCTAACACTAATTCCATATCAACTCCAAAATCATTTGGAACCCACATCCTATAATCTTGGAGAGGCAGTTCAGAAGATTGAAGCCATCAAGGAGATAATTTAGGAGAAAGTTGGAGACTTGTTCAAGTGGTTGACAATAAGTAGGAGACTTTTTGATCCAATTTGAGTCTATTGAAGGTATCTAGGAGCTTATTAGGGAGCCACATTAATTAATGGGTCAAAGTAAAAGACTTTTCTTCATGAAGCTATCCCTTTGAACTTTGAAGCAATGTAAGGACATTAAAAGAATCAACAAATCAACTAGACACCCAAGGAGAGTTTGACCAAACAAAACCAATGTAGAACTTGATTTTCTCTCATGTTCCTTTCTTGTAGAAGGTTGTTGCATTCTATAAAACATAATCTTAATCTCTTTCCTAAGTTACTTCTTGCTTGTTTAGCCTTGCTTGTAATCTGAAAGCCACTTCTTTCTGGCCTTGTAATGGCAAATAGATCCACTTTCATATTTGTACAACTATTTAATCAGCGTGTCATCAATAAAATTATTTTTTTTACCTTTTCAGAATTGCTTCATTTGAAAAATTTGTTTCAGATGATTGATATAATCTTGTGGTGATCTTCTCTCCTTGAATTTTGTCTCATCTCCATTGCCTTTTTGTTGAAAGAGGTTTATTTTGTAGGTTGTAACTTGTCTTAAGAAACTAAGGATAGAGAAAAGGTTGTGACAACTTCTCAAGCTTCTTGTAGTTGTCCTCAATACCTTCAACCTATTTATAAAATATTTATTCAAAGTACATGTGAATATATGAGTTGTGTAGTTTTTGGCTTGAAATTTTGCTCATATTGTGTCTCCAAAATAAAAATGTAAGTCTTCAAACTTTTTTAGTGTATCCCTCATTAGGAATAGGTTCATTTCAAGCTATCTGTTTCCTTGTTCTCAATCAAGTTAGCTGTTTAGTTTAGTTTTAATAGACACCAAGAAAACAAGCCCTACCAAGAGGTTGGTCTCAACTATCAGAGCTCACACTTTGTGAGACTATCCTATGTTTCAACAGGTAATTGAGTTAGTAACTTAACATTGACGCATAATTTTTTAGTAACAATTATGATGAAATAACTTGAAACTAATAACTTAAGCTTCTGACACTAGCTGTAATGTACTTAATATTTATATATTTATATTATTTTTTGCCCAATGCATTAAATTTGACTAAGAATGACTCCATTCATGTGTAGATAACTGCATTAAAATAAAATTTGTTTAGGTGTAAAATCAGGCCACACATTTTCACAATGTTTATTTCCCTTTGAATCTAGGAAAGGCCTTTTCCTATACGGAGCCACTAAAAGATTTTTTTAACAAGTCTAAAAAAATAAGTTGAATGTGTGCCTCATGGGATGATATGTGCCTCATCTTGATGAAGTACATCACTCTAGAAGGTTTCTTTGGCACCTGTTACAACTACCATTTCCCTCTCCTCAACCACTTTAGGTACAATAATTCCATGTCCTTTCCATTTTTCCTGCTCCATTCTATGGAAGCGTCTATTCTAGATGTTAGAGAAAAAATGAAAGCTAGGAAGAATTATTGCATCCTCCATTAGGGTTTAATGCTTTGCCTTTACAATTTTCACTTAGCCCTCTACCCGCCTAGGACTGTTTCTCTGCTTATCCCCACACAACACTTTGTAAACCCTAATGAGCTTCAAGTCACGCTCTCCAACCCCATGACTTCTTCAAAAACCCTGGTCTCCAAGAAAAATAAACAGAGCTCTGCCGACAGTGACCAAATCACCATTGATTCTGAAGGTGAGGAGGAGGAGAATGACAGGAGACAGAGATCTAATAGACTAGCCACTAAAACTAGATACAAGAAAAAAGTGATGAGAAAGAGGTGTACTGAAGAGGAAGAAGAGGAAGAAGATTCGGAGGAGGAAGAAGATATCAAGCAGGCAACTAGGGGGAATTCTAAAATGGGAAAGAAAATTAAGGTCGAGGAGAAGAATAAGGAAAAAAGGAAGCAAAGCCCTATTGTGGAGGGGTCTTTGAATAGCCATGACTCTCATGTCTCAGCCAGTTTTGGTCTCCCTGTGTATGACCTCTCCAACAGAAAACTTTTTAAGGAGAAGAAAGAGGATTCCCTGCTCCTAACCCCACAGTCCCCTAGCCCTTAGGTGGTTATAAACATAACCCCAGAGGACCCTAAAAAAATAGAGGATAAACTACCTGATGATGTGAGTGACACCCCCTTTGGAAATGCTAGTCCTCAGGAGTTGTTGTCTGTCCCCAAGGTGGAGATAAAGGAAATGAGAGCGAAAATCAATAATCTCAGGGAAAGCTTTAATAGGATTGCGGATTTCACTGTGAAGTTCATGCACGCGGTTGCCACTACTCTCCAACTCCTTCACATGGAGAAATTGAACCCGGGAGGTGAATGTAAGGAGGATAAACTGTACCAATTCCTTGCGGACGATCGGCTGAAGCTCTTGTTAAAAGACAGGGAAGGTAACCCCAATTAGCCCCCCCCCCTTTTTTTCTATGATTAACCTTTTTGACTGGACTCTCCGGTTGGGCGTGGTTGGCCTTTTTGATCTCTATATTAATTCTAGATTATGCTATCTGGTGTTTTCTGCTGTTAATGTTAACTATACTCTTAATTACTACCACAGGCTGGTTACCAACCTCATGGTGAGGTTGGGGCTTGTGAAGACTATCAGACTGGTTTTTACTATTAATTTCTGCTTTCTGTTGTTTGTTACTATTAATATTAACTTTACTGTTAATCACTACCATAGGCTGGTTACCAACCTCATGGTGAGGTTGGGGCCTGTTAGGACTTCCAGGCTGGTTACCAGCTCTATGTTGGGGCTGGGGCCTATTGATTTTCTTTCTTGGTTTTTGGTTTTCAAAATTGGCATAGGCTGAGGGTTTGTTGTGGGTGGTTTGCTGGTTTTCGGCACTCCTCGTGCTGGTTTTCTGTTCGGGTCAGCCCCAAGTTTTGGCTATTTTTTTAAATCAAAAAAAAAATAAGTTGAATATTTTTTTACGCATCATTCAAGGTCCTCATGGAATACCACACTTTAAAGTTTTTATCTTAAACCATATTGATTGTATTCACTCTATATATGAAAAGAATCTAGGTTACTAACACAAACGTGTTTGCTATGATCTTACAAAAACTATGCCCTTTTAGATCTCATATAAATATATTTCATATTAAAGGAAAAGATAACAAAATAATTCCATCTAGCCTCTTCTCCTCTTTCCGCTTCAAAAACTACTCTATATGACCTAAGCACAAATCCTACATTGTAACTAACTAAAAAATACAACATTTAAAGCTAATTTTAAGTAAATTCGGTCATGCATGCCTACAGGTGCATATGCACTACTAAATAAGAAATCTTGAAATTTATGAAAATATGCTTAGTAACACCTTCTTAGGAACAAATCCAATATAAAAGTGTAAATTTGTGCAATATGAAATTAAAATCAGTGGAATTTTGTTGATGCAATTCAAATTCATTTAGACACTATACTACAAATGAAATTTAAGAAAATGTGCTCAGTAACACCTTCTCAGGAGCAAATCCAATAGAAAATTGTAAATTTGTGCAATATGAAATTAAATGCAATGCAATTTTGTTGATGCAATTCAAATTCATTTAGACACTATATTGCAAATGAGCATAAAAAGAGCATATTCAAGTCATAGAGAGGTGAACTACTTACAAGGTATAGCATATCGATAATTAAAGATTCGCATTGTTGGTAACCACTTCAATGCAGCTCTACAGATGACACAAAAAGGACAGCAAGAAAAACAATAACAAATTGTTTAAAATTATTTAATGAATTACCTAGAAGGATAATACAAACATCTCATTAATCAAAAGAAGGTACAATGTTAAAAAAAAAAAGCATCTAAGAAATATATTAAATAAAGGAATAGAAAGCTAGAGGTAAGCCTAGGAAGATTTTGGATGTGTGAAAAAATGGAATATTAAACCAGCACGATGATGACATAGAAATCATGTGCCAAACAAATATCCAACTAATATTCATTATTTATTACAAAATACTTAGGGTTATTATGCAAGCATTCTCTTGCCATGCAAACTTTATAGTAAAGATCAACAACAAATGAAGGTATGCATATAAAATATACTCACTCCCTCTGTGTACACTTCCATATATAAATTTGAGTTTGTAACTGCTCCAATGGAAGATGCCTGGAGATGAAAATCATACAGCCTAGTTGTATGAACTAAATAGACTCAAAAATCATGCTTTATTTAAGCAGTAATAATCATACACAATGGGCTGGGAAGGGATAGCTATGCATACCTCTTATTATATGGTACGTAAGGAATAACGGACTGGGAAGAGATAGCTATGCATACCTCTTATTATATGGTACGTAAGGAACCCAACGCATCTTCCATTCCTTCATGGGTACCACAGTTTCAGTGCCCAACTGAATGCTTGCAAGCCCGACCTTATCAGATGGAGGAAATGGTGAAATAACCTGTACAACAACAACAACCTTTAGGGCTCTATTGTGTAAGTGATATTACATAGAAGGTCATGCATTAAAGAATCAACCAATAGTTCAAAAATCTCAACTTTAAAAAAAATTAAAGATATCAAGCAAATATGGTGGATAACTAAACTAAAGAATGATGCAAGCTTACAAACTTCATGAAAAAATTGAAAATCCTTCAGATCAATTTTACAATAATCAAAGTAAAGATCCTCCATCTTGTACTGCTTCAAGAGTAAACTGTTAAAGAGAGAACACAAAAATTAAAAGGAGATAATATCCAAAGATATGTACCGCCACAACTGTAGGAATACAGATCATTCTTCCATCTGGAAATCGTTGAACTGCACAAATATGGAGAAATAAATACAAAAAATGGTCAAAATAAATGACCTCAATATTACACTTACTAAAAATTGGAGAAAAAAAATAATAATGATTATTGCCTTACCCTCTGTATTACAAAAAAGATAAACTTTCTTCCCGTAAAGAACACCGCCTTCTTCAAAAGCATCCTAGATTTCAAGTAAAAGGAATTTGAAATGAAAACCATATTGGTCATTAAACATGTAATGGAAAGGATAACTTGATGTCACAGTAGAAACGTATTCTTTTGATATTTGGAAAACGCAACTAAACTGCATACATGAAAACAAATTTATTAACATACTAGTCATATGTTTGAGAAAGATCTAAGATGAAAACTAAAGCTAACCAAGACTTGAACCCTCACCTTCAAGTTTGAAAAGCCCCAATTCATCTTATAAACAGTATCCATCAGTTCCCACTGTAATGAAACAAAACAATGAAGAGTTGGTTCAGTCAATGAAGAGTCATCTCAGTCGAGCACAAGAGGTCATAGCTTCTGACATGCATACTGATATGCACAAGTTACGAACATGCTTCAAATTGGCGTCTCATAATATAGAAGAAACTCTCCAACATTCATGATACTATCGGAATTTCTATGCAGCTAAAGTTTCAATTTTTGAAATATTTTTTTTTCAAAAAGTGAACCTGTCTAGAATAAGATAGCTATATAAAAGCACGATATATTCTATACAGAAATGTAAAAGATTTACAATGATAGAGGGGCAGATACAAAACCACCATAACTTTGTTTTACGCTTTAACAAACATATGCCAAATTGTTAAGACAAATCACCCTCATCAATAAATTCATATGCATAATTTTGCACCAAGTTAGTGGCAATAGCAATGAAAATGTGACCCCAAAGCCATGCCAAACTTCAAAAAACTAATCTAAAAGTAAATTAATTCTCCTTCAAAGCTAAGAAATGAAGGATTTTGTTGAGCACAAGTATGTTAGAGTTACTAATCATTACATTTTTATGATTTCAAAATTTAAATGTTGTGTGTAAAGCCAGGCTGAAATGCAAAACTTGTTATGTCAATGCAAGGCATAATTAAACAAGGCCAAGTGGAAATCTCAATCAAACCTGCAAGCATGACCTCTAATCCTAAGAATGTGTTAAACTCAATAATGCATTCAAAGTAAATGAGAAATACAATTTTCCAATTAAAACTTAATTATAAATTGTGGTGAATGTAGTCAGTTCAGAAAATTAATACACAAAACTAGTTATTGCTTAAAATAGTTTTGGCAACTGATGAATTTAATGATTTGTAATCTCCAAAAACCTATGGTTGTTGAAATGACAAAATAAAATTGTGAATTATGGCATTTCAAAAATCTTCAAAGCCTCCCGAAACTAGGTGATCCCCGAATAGGTTTTGATCCTTGGGTCATGAAAATCAACTTGTTGATGACCTAAATGCTTTAGATAATACCAACATTCACCATTAATTTGTGAAATACGTGGGTAAATATAATGTGGTCACCGATGGTGTTACAGGTTTGCATCAAGATTTAAACAAAGAGATCCATGTCCTAGAATTTGCAGAGGAATTTTAAAACAAAGTAAATAATTAATAAAAGTTTTCCACCGTCTATGAATTAATCAGCCAAATATATCACGCCCGACCTAGGCTCCCAAATTTGTACGAAGGGATTTCCGAAACATGGCAGCCTTTGTTGGAAGATAATCTTGATATTTATCCCAGTACATGTGGGTTTTTCTATTGTAGTTTTCATTTGTATGAAGGATCACAATGTTATCCTTTGTGGTAAGCTTTAGATCTAAGACTAATACTTGCACATGCTCAAACTATGACAACTTCCTTTTAGTCCCTTTACTAAACGATTCAAGGTTATGCATATCTACTTCACTTCCCAAATCTTCTGCTTCAATTCTAGTATGATTCTTTCCTTTAAGCCATCCGCAATTCACTTGGCACCTTTCTAACAATAGTTAAAGACACCTATAACTTCAGTCATACAACATTTTCTTGTGCTCTTTTGATCTAGACATCTCAAAATATTTCCCACAAAAATTACCTCGAAGGTTGTTGATTGCAGTTGGTCTTAGACCTTTGGATTGTAAAGAATTGCCCTTCAATTACGAGTGATATTATGAAACAACACACACTACTATTGATTACCCTACGCCAAAGAATATATTTGATTGTTAAATTTTATGGTAGAGAGGTTCTCTTTCACAAGATTTTACAATCGATACTATCTTGGGGCATTCACAATCTTCACCTAGTCTCAATATGGGTGAGTTTGCATCTATTAAATGCACCAAGAATTTGCTGGAGCCTTTGTTAAAATCCTCTTCGATTAAAAACAAGAGTCAATTTCTCAAAAGATGGATCCAACAACACAAGAATCAACTTTGGGTGATGCATCACAATTATCACAGGCATGGAAGATTCACTTGGTGAACCTGAATCATAGCATGTGTGTTTGTGGAATACTAATGAATCCCCCAATTTAGAAAAAATATTGCCCAAAACTCTTTTTTTTACCCCCTCTAATAACCACCAAATATCCCCACCGCTCACCCCAAAAAACCCCCCTTCACCCTATTTAGGTAATATATTGCCCCCTTTTTTCCATTCAAAACCCCTCAATATGATTGCACGTGGTATTATATTTCTCCTTTAGTGAAGACCTTGTGGTCAAATGATGATATGATGGAGTGACAAAGGAATTAGATAGCTATGTAACGAGGAAAAAATAATCCAACCTAAAAAGAACCAACATCAAAACAAGAGCACACATGTATTACAAACATTTCATAAGATTTGACTGCTCTGGACAAAAAAATGAATATTTCTCTCCACAAAAAGCTTTAACTTTGACAACAAAATGAGGCTTCCCTACCACACTAAAGTTAAATATAAAGACACATCACGAGTTCTTTCCTATAATATATAAAGCCCCAATAAAGGATGAAAACCCCAATTCATATAGGCGAATAGTCTTCTACCCAAGTATATTACTCATGAATAGATAAGGAAAAAGGCAATTGAATCCTTTATCAAACTTGTAGCTAATTCAACCTAGATGATACAGTCCCCTATACTACTTTTAATCTAGAAGATACAACAACTGATTGTCCTCCCTTTCTTTTTGAAAAACATGTTTTCCTCCTTTTATAATCAACATTCTTGCTAGTGTACTCTCCTAAGTGATAGATGAACACCTTGATTTTCGACGATATTACTACAAAGATAAGAAAATTTGAAAATGTCCACAATGGCCTCATCCATGTATTTTTACACCTTGTAATCTTGTTTTGTATGTATCGTTGCATTTGAAAATTATATATATATATATATATGTTTTGTCCGGATTGTCGTAATATCTATAACATTTTTATTAAAAATTTAATATCCCTTTCAATAATAGCTCCCCAATCAAAGGATCTTTTGATTACACAAAATATTATGCTTGATATATCCAAAATCTCCTCCTATTTTAATATTTGTCCCAAAGAAACAACTCTTCTGATGCTCTAAGAATTCTACAATGAATTATAATATTTCCTTCTTAGAAATTGTACAATTTTATATTATACAATGAATTGCATTGCCCTAGGAAAAAGTATACATGCTTACAACCATTTTTGTAGAGTAATACAAATACTTACTAGTTATCAGAAGCCAAGATTGTTACACCCGTATTCTTATATATGCTCAAGGTTATGAATGTTAGAAATTGAATCACATAGAAAAAAAAAGAAAAAAAGAAGAAAACTAAAATGATAGTTAAAAGAGAGCAAAAAAAGTAAAATATATGTGTGTTTGAGAGAGAGAGAGAGAGAGAGAGAGAGAGAGAGAGAGAGAGAGAGAGAGAGAGAGAGAGAGAGAGAGAGCAATATGAGCTATATCCACAAAGATATAGTCATTCCTTCAGTTATTCTATCATGAAAAATAAAGGGATAAAACTTATAGTACATCCACTACAACCTCCTCTTCAACCCCCAACATCTCTTCATTAATTACAACCATCTCTCTCAATACATAGACATTATTATATTTAACTTGTAGTGCATCCCATGGTTGCATTATGTGATTTATTATTTTGATCCGAGCTATACTGGTTTATCCTTGAATGTTATCATGTTATTCTTTTATATTGGCATTCATGAGATGCACCAAATTACAATTATATCATTTTGATCATGTAGATATCATTGATGTGGATAGTAGTTTATACTTGTGATTTTATTGATGATCATATATCCATGATGACTCTACGATGATATGACATGATGTTTTATTATGCTCTCTAGATTATATTATGTGAATATTTTGTTTGTTTTGAGCTTGATATGGTGTCATGATGGTACATTGATGGTGTTATGATGATTTGATAAGATACATTGTTGCTAATCGTGTTTTTATATTGACCTTGTTTGAGGATTGACCATATGCTTATTATTTTAATGAATTAATATTTTAATTTATGTATTGGATTAGATCATTATATATGTATTTTAAAAGATGATTACATGTGAAAGGGACGATATCATATCATTCAGATACACAAGAATGCATAAAATGTTAAATTTCCCTTCATGGTTAATTTGTTATAATTTGTACATGTGCTTTCTGACTATTTCATACATGCATGAGCAGGTATCATTGACGTTTGAATTTTTTAGTGATGACAGGTACTAGGATCATCTCCAGTTGGATTCTCAAGTCTAACTGTGCTACACATCTCTGATAGTGGTTAATAGAGATAGTAATTAGAGAAAGTAGATTTCCACAATCCATAAATAATCTTCAAATTGCTTCTTGATTTGATGATGTAGGTATTTTTGCATCAACATTTTGGATCACAATCTGTGACCCATACTTAGGATCATATTCCATAGCCTATTTATAAAGCCCATTTATAGATAGTCATACTAGCCATTCAATTTCCTAGCCTAGTTATAATTCCTAATTTGGACGATATTCCTATGTTTATACCTCCAATTACCATTCCAGTAATTTCCGGTAGTTCCCTCTTTGAATATTATGAAAGACAAATGATGTATATGTTCATAATAAGTTCTCCACAAATTGTCACAATTGAGTTATTAAAATTGAATCATATTTAAAATATTTTAATGTGGTTTAATGTTTACCGTCAAATATGTCATATTAATATTTGATATGATGAGTTCTAGATGATTTATTTAATTGAGGGCTTTACGGTACTTGGTCTTTTATTTGCTATTAGGCTCTCAAAATCCTCTTTACTTAGAAAATAAATTCACTTGGCTTGGCAGATTGGTTGTGGGGGATTTTTAAGGTGTTGTCTCAAAGGATTTAATTGTGGGAATGCAACTAGCTATCTAGATCTCACTTCCTATCATTGTGTATTTGGAATTTGCTTCAAATAGGAAATTTGATTTGTCTTTTGTTTCTTATTTAAATTGGCATCTGTGAGCCGCAAATGGTTAGTAGGAACATTTCAAGTAGTGGATTTGAGGCATTTTTGGGGTTTTTCCATATTTATAGTTTGAAATATGGGTTTTTATGTGGTTATGCTACTTGATTCTTCATGTGTGGCTGAAAAGTTGGTTTATTACATTTATCTTATGTTGTGCATGTGGGAACCAATGAATTATCCTAGAATTTTGAAATTTGAAGGTTGAATTTTTAAGCCTTTTAGAAGTCCATGAATGTCGATGGCCTTCATAACTAGTTTTTGGCCATGTTTTGCTTTTGCTGAAATTTGTATTTTTATGTTTTGAATATTATATTGTGACAAAGGATAGTGATATTATATGTGAAATTTTATTGCGGGATCATTTAATGTAATTTCCTCTATTGGGAAACTATTTGATTTACCTTAAATATCTAATAAGGGTTTGAATTGTATAACTTAGTCTCTGTAATGTTCCTTACTATGAGGCTTTTGATTACCAATGATTGAAATACATCACTATGCACTTAAATCAGATTAAATTAAGGAAAAAATTATGATTGAAAATATATTTGACAGTTTACATAGTTAAGCCCCAATTCCCTTCTTCTATCCTAATCATCAACCCCAAGGAGAATGGGGATTTACTTATCATAAGGCACATAGAACCCAATCTATATGTAGGCTCCCTATAGGCTTCAAGACCCTATCCACATCCCAACTTGGGACTCACCTACATTGTGAGGATTTACTCTGCCTCTCCCTAAAAAATCCAACCTATCCTTTAAAGGGGCAATACCGAGTGATTAAGGATTAGACTTG
>MU224926.1:317411-359825 GCA_018584345.1 Thuja plicata
ATCAGAAACAACCATTGGGGATCGGTATATAAGTTTGACATCAAATTCAGAGACTATTTTTTCCCCTTCTTCATCTTTGGACTTCTTTTTCTTTCTTCATTATAATTGTAATTAATGCAATAAAAAATGAATATTGTAATCTTACAAGATATGTAATTTGTACCCCCTATTTTGGGCAAAATCTATTTTAGTCTTGTGTTTCTAAAGATGCAATTATTTCCCTTAGTTTTTTGGCCAAAATTTGTGAATCAATGTTTTAGGTTGCCCATTAGCGTCAACGCTAATTGGCAACTCCGTCTGCCAACCCGTGTCTCCGCATCTCTGGCGTAATAATTTTGAGACTTCTTTCTTACTCGACTGTGCATTTTTGTAGATGACATTTGCGCCTTTAGACTAATGTCTAGGTAGTTTGACATCTACGCTTACACTTCAACATCCCCACCTACCCTTTGGTGTCTGGTCAGGTTTAATCCAAATGCTTGGATATCTGACATGCTTTTAATTGCAATGTGTTTATATCAAATTATGTGTATAGTATTCAGTAAAATTCACATATTAAGCCCTTATAGTAAATGAACTAGTTATATGATTTTGAAGGAGGGCTTTGGCTGGCATTTTAAAATAAACCTAGATTGGTTATGATTATGTTGTAGGTTGGTTTGGTCACCTCCTTGTATAGCCATGTTTCCTTGATCGGCTGAGTGTTTAATGGAACTCCTTGGTTTCAATCCGATCTCTTGTGGAAACTCAAGGGATGCTTTATCCCATTTTAGTTGCGTAACTTGGAACCCTTGGAAGTAGTTTATACTTTTGCTAGTGAATGGCCATGAAGCAACTGGTTGAGTTAATCTCATTGTTGAGCACAATGCTCTAGATTGTTAAGTTTGTTTAATGTAATTATTTGTTAAGCTTGTTTAATGTAATTATTTAAAAACAAAAACTCCTGTATAAAATCTTATGCATGTTTTACGTTATACTCAGAGGATTCCTTAGCACGGCACTACATTACTAGCCACCCCCCCTGAACCTCTTGGCAAGAACAGTATGTCAAGCACTACCATCCAAATACAACAAAAACAAAACGTCTAAATCAAGAAGATAATTAGACTTCAACAATCTCCCATTCAAAAAGTGATTACAACACCACAATTGTACCTACTAGATTATGCTCCAACTTTGGACATTTAGAACTTTTCCCCCTGAAGTGGCTTGTTATCCTCAAATATTATCATATATTTACAACATATTTCCTATTATATTCTTCTTTGATGCAAGTTATTTCATTACAGAGATGAATTGTAAGTTACTTGCAACAAAACTCAATGTTGAGTTCTTTAAAAACTTGTGGCAATTCAAAACCCCAAAAAACGCCTAAAATCAAACTAGCATCAATGTCCTACCAGTATGACCTGTTATCACTGTTGAATTTATTCAGTCTATTAAGGCATTTTTCTATCTATATAAGTGCATCATGTGGTCTAAGACTATTTATAAGAGTCTTTCACATTTTCTTATATCTGAGTTTCTCGCTATTTACATTTGTTAATCGTGGGAACAAATATAGTCCCTTATCTGAAAGGAAATTTATTGCTAAGATGCAGGCACTGGTAATTGCTGCTGCAACTATATTTAATGCTAGATTGTGTGGTTTCCTATTTGGTATATTCCGTGGTACCAGAATTTGGCGTTCTTCCAACATGTGGATCAATGAATTGTAATGTCTTTTTTCGCGAGTTTAGGTTATAAAGTAAGATTAAATTAAGTATTTGATATTATGTTTTAAATTGGACATTATATAACTAATATTACATAATTAATAATAAACAAAAGTGACTTTGGAATATAATTAATTAAAGTCACTGATTTTGATAGGTGTACGGTAATGGACTGGAACTGAATAATTATATCATAAAGTTAGCATTTGGATTGGTAAAAGGCATTCTATCATTAATTATTCTCTTGTGATGTTGAGGAATCCTTCACAAAGAACTGGTTCTTGGGATTGAGCCAGGAACACCATTTTCATTAGTACAAGACCAGTTCTTGGGATTGAGCCAGGAACACCATTTTCATTAGTACAAGACCAGTTCTAGATGGCCTTAGAAAATTCATTGTGCTTCTTCAGGTTGATTTATTATGGATTTTTCAAAGTTTGTGAAGACAGTGGACTTAAGAATCTTCTGGCAGTGTTTTTAAATACAGAATGTATCTTGCACTTAAAGGTTGATGAAAGGGGCATGAGGACTAAGAAGCATTCTGTTCTTTGTTTACTGGTATAGGTTCAAATGTATTTTCATTTGTATCGGCCTAGGTACTCATAGTTGTTGTATGGCAGCAAATGGCATATTGAATTTCTGTCATTAACATATGGAGTCAAGTTTGCATGGAGTGAGTATTGAGGTGGACTCATTATTATGTTCCAATATTTGATCTTATATTCTAACGACAGTATAAATTGCAGCAGAGACAACGCAATAATGTGGCCATACATCCTTGGCACTACCGATCGTGTCAGTCCTAGTCATAGATACAGACTATGCCAGCATAGACAATCTGCAATATAATGTTCAGCGGAAGATAGTTAGAGACTACAACTATCCAAATAGGCTGCATGGCTATTGTTGACCATGGAGAATTTAACAAATAATATGTATTCCTTTGCATAATAGAGGGAATTCATCGCTGGATACTGAGTGCATATTACAAAGCTTCCAAACTTGGAGATAAGGGGACATATCAAGAAATTAATTTTGTTCATTGTTGTGGAGGATGTCCTGAATCATTGGTTAGAGATACTCTGTAATTTATATTCATTTTAATGAAATTTGGCGCTTTTTTATTTGTGCAATTTAATACAATGTTAAAAGCAATACTATTTTGCAAATAAAATAAAACAAAACAATGAGTTCTGTTTCAATAAGTTGATGATTTCTATAAACATTCAGTTTGCAAATCTGAAATTTATAAACCTGCAATGTTGTGAATGCCAATTGTTTGATTAAATGTGTTGAGTGGAAACACAAGTTTGCATGTAAAATTTAAAGGGATATAACATGAGTACCAGAGATCAGAGATAGCAATAGTGAGAGAAATAAGTTTATAGGTGAAAGGGAAGAGGTAAATCCTCAAAAACTCGTCAGGGAGATCAAAAAATTCCAAATCAGCATTAAGGATACATGATGGAGATGGTTCAACTTTTAAGAGGAATGAACGAGCAATTAAGTACTAGAAAACCTATACAAAATGGAGCTAAACGGAGCAATTTTAGTTGTGAGAAAGGTTCAGGTGTAGTAAAAAAATCTCAGTAGATACGAGAACTTTTAGGGTCAAATGTGGAAAAAGAGAGTAGAAAGCAATAAAGAAGAGAAACCTGACCAGGAAGGTGAGATGCCAAGGCTTCTTGATGAATACAAGATGACCTTCATCGAATTTTATGATATGAAGACAAGGACTGGGCATAGGAGGAGAAGGTACAAAGAGAGGAAAGAGATGAGAAGGTACAAAGAGAGGAAAGACATTCAACACCATTTAGCAAAAAACATTAGTCCAACTTTTGATGATGTTGGTAATTCCTCAGAAAGGACTTGGTTACAAAAATTAGACCTTGAATCCAATATTTGAAGAAGCAGCTATCAAATTTTCTACTTTGCATCTTAAAGAAGCGGCCCACAAATGATGGTATCGTGGCATGCATGATTCCATCACCACCTTTGAAGACGTTGTCCAAAGATTGGTAGAAAGGTTTGATAGGAGGGATCCATAACCCCATTTAACAAAATTAGCACAACTGACGCAAGAAGGTAAGGTGTAAGACAATGGATTAGAAGTTCAGAGGCTTGTGGTAACAAATTCTGATGTGTCAGAGAGAAGTCATATAGTCATCATGATGAAAGGCCTTGTCAAACCCCTCAAACTTTTAGTAAGGGCATTTCATCCAAGCTCATTGCATGAAGTCATTAAAAGGGCTCTTAATCTCAAAGATTCAATGGCAAAGCACAAATTGAGTTTCAAGCAAGCATCTCCTATGCTGCCAAAGAAATATTTTTAGAAGATCACACTACCTCCCAAGGAATTACCTCCTAAGACAAACCAAGTAGAGGTGTCTAAGAACAAGCTGCGTAGGAAAGTGGTATGCTTCACTTGCAAAGAAACGTAGTATCAAGGAAATATGTTTTTGGGAAAGGGAGAAATCTCTATTTAGAGGTAGTCTCCGATGAGGACACATACAACGTAACCTAGGAAGGTGTGGATGCAATTCTGAAGTTGGTTAAGGACAACCTACATCCAAGAACAGTGGAGTGTGATGTCCCCAGTCAGAATTGAGTCGCCCCCTTTTATTTGCTAATGTTTTTAAAATAAGTAAATAAAGATCTAAATAAACATTAAATTTTTTTATTTTTTATTTTTTATTTTTGACAAAATGCATGCTCATATAATATATTGAGATTTAAAAGTATGTACATAAGAGTGAAGGCATAAGTAGGGAGATTTAATTCGACCTGAAGTGAGAGAGGAGCTGACAATGGAACTACAGATGCCATCCAAGATATTCAAAATTACAAAAACTGGATAAGAGGGGAGCAAAGCTCAACCTATGTGTTCTGGGGAGGAAAACAGAAAAAATAAACATTAAATTGACTTTATGAATATAATGAAATTAGTCAATAATTTGCGTAATGACTCCTAGGAAAATCTTGTTCACTCATATAGTAGTTTCCACTTAGGCTGACATTGTGGTGGTTTCTCCTGAGGCCGACCTTAGAAGGATTTTATATGTGTGTGTTATGGAAGGTTAAGCATGGAGAGTTTATTCTGTAAATACATTGAACGAATACAGGCTCCCAGATGCAATCTTGAGAGGCCCCTTGTCAAGTAGGATGCCAACCTTGCCTGATGCATATTTGAAGTCCTTTATCAGCTGCCACGTAGATTTCTAATTACATATTGCAGCATCAATATCAAAGGTTTCAATCTCGCTCATGCAAGAGATGTAGAACTCATAGCATACAAGAGATTCGATGCCATTCTAAGGCACCTGTCGTATTTTTTCAGACCATATCTGGACCTGTTCTCTAGTCCAGAAACAACTCGAACTTAGCATTTATTATCAGCTAGAATTTATTCAGTCTATTTCAGAAGTAAATAAAATATTTCTCAATATTTATTACTGCATCCTCTGGGCAAAGTGTGTGTATACGAGCCTTTGAAATTTACATATATTTGAGATTCTCTCTATTTATATTTGTTAACTGTGTGGACAAATATGGTCCGTTACAGGAGAGGAAATTTATTGCTAAGATATGAACACTACTAATTATTTATTGACGTTGCAACTATATTTATTGCTAGACTTTGTAGTTTCCTGCTTGGTATATTTTAATAACCAATTGTCAAACTATGTGGTTTTTTTCAAAATACAGAGACAGCCAATTTGCATTTTTTTTTTTAAAAAAAAGGGGAAACAAATACTCGTTTACTATAGAGAAACATGAGACTCAGTTCACAATTATTAGAAAGATAAACTCATGAGTTTATATACCATATAAGAAGACAAAAAGGAAACGAAATACAACGAATCATTTTAAGTCCTGAAACTCCCTCAACAAGCCAATGAATATTGGATGACGGTCCACGAACGGTTTGATTGTTGCCAGTCAACTTTGCTACTTGCTTTTCAGGCATCACAAGATGTACTCAGGCCGGTCTATTTAAATTTCTAGGTCTCTCTTATCACTTGTGGCAGATGCTTAAATTATTAAATAGTGATGGCTTTTTAAGGTCATTTAATTCTAGTGGAGGTAAATGTCACAAGGTTCTAGTGAAATGATTATGGGAATCATGCGCTTCGCCTATAATGAAAACAATTTTGCAGTTCTGAACAACCAAGATCATTCTTAATATTACGTCTACCTTAAGTTTATTCTATTGCTTTAAAACTTTCAAGTTTAAGTTTGACATGTTTATAAATCTGAAAAAAAATGTCTGTTTACATATATTATCAATTTGATCTAAAGAATAATTCACACCACATTAAAGATGGTCTGTAACTTCATACATGGATTTATGAGAAATAAAATGAAATATTGATGCAAATCATACTAACCTCAGTACCAACAAAAAATATTTCTTGCCACAAATCACCCTGTAAAAAAACAATCAACTAAATTAAGTGAAACCTTCCAAAATCCCTAAACATTGTAATATTTCAAAAAGCATAAACTTTTGATGATTGGCAATGCATAATCCCTAGAAAATTCAAGACAAGAATTTGATGTAGTCTGAAAAAATATAAATTATCATAAATAGCTTAAATTGAATCAAACTGAACCTTTTTCAAAATCCTACATCCAAAAGAGAAGACAATCAAGGGGATAATCCTTAGAAATGTAAACAAGAAATGAGAATAACCAAAGATAACATGAAATCACCATGTCTCTAGCCTATAGAGAACTTTAATTGAATGAAAGTAAGCTCTTTCAAATGTCCAACTCTTATGAACTCTACAAGCCAATAAATTGCATACTACACCTGAAAATTTGAAGGCAAAAATGAAAAACATATAAAGAAACTAAAAACATATATAACCTTAATAATACATGATAAAATATGTAACCTGATATAGGGTAACTCTAACAAATAAGCATGAAATATGAAAAAAATCAAAATAATTAGACATATCTACTAAACTAGAGTGAAATGAATAACAGTATTTCTTAAAAAATATGAAACAAAAAAATTGATACAGTCCAAAATGTTTTTTTATTTTTTATTTTTAAATAAAAAGGATATAGTTTTAGAACCAAATCAAACAAAAAGAGTTTAAATAATAATATTGGAAAATAGAATTTGAAAAAACATGAAACCCAAAAAAAAAAAAAAAAATGCTTTGAAAGGACATATTTCAAAATCAATGTAGCACAAAGGCAAAATGATTTACAATAGTTCGCAGGTATCCAGTATTCAGAGCCTCTACAGCTATCCGAGACCTTTTTGTTTCTGCAGCAGCGTCTTCCACTCCCCCTCTCTCCTCCCTCTTTCTGCTCTTCTTTTTGGACATCTTCAATACAATAAAAAGTCCCTCAGCCAATAAAATTTTAAAAGCAAAATGAACTTAAATAAACATTAAATTTGCACCATCTATATTGAAAGTAAAATTGAAGCAATCATTACAAGATAAAACGATTTGCTATTGAATTTTTAACCAGAAAAAGGTCTTCAGGAGACATAAAGTTAGCCTTGTTAAAGAAGAGAATAAAAGGAGCATAGAAGCTGACAGAAATTATACTCACCTCATTTTCATGGGCCATTTTGGTTTTCTTCAACAAAGTACAAATATGTTGCAGATTTTTAGTACTTTCACCTTTGAAATAGAGCTTCAAAGTAGTGTGACTTGTCGCTATTTAGATAAAATGAAAAGAAAATAAAACTAAAACAGAAGGATTTATATAATGATTGTGATTTTTTTCTTTCAAAATTGAAGTCCAGATAGAATATTAGAATGTTACTTTCTTCAATTTTTTCTTAATACCAAATCAAATGAAATATATAGAAAGTTTTGGTCCCCACAGCAAATGTTAGAATGTTACTTTCTTCAAATTCTTCTTAACACAAAACGAATGAAATATATAGAAACTTTTGACCCACAGGCAAAAGCAGAAGTTAGTCCCTCAGCAACACTTATTATAGATTTAAGATATTTTAAATCTATTTTCAAATATTAGAATAGTTTCTAATTTTTAAAATATTTTTAATATTGAATTTTGAAAAAGTTTTTAATAGGAATTTTAAAATTTAATTAATAAAATTTTTAAAACTTCTGGATAAATAGAATTCAAAAATAGTTAGTATAAATTGATTTAGAATATTTTCAAATATTAAAATAGTTTCTATTTGTTTAAAAAATAAAATGAAATGTTTAATAGTTTCTAATATTAATTTAATATCTAAAATATTTTTAATATGAAATTGGAAAATAGTTTCTACATATCAATTTAAAGATTTAATTAATTTAAGTTTTAAAGTATTAAAATATATAATTTAATTTTTAATTTTTAAGTATTTTTATATCTTATTAAATTAAATTAAAAGTTAAATTATCAAATTACAAAGCGAATCATCCATAAATAGGGGTGATAGATAAACGGGTCTATGAATCCCAACCATAGAAGGATATAATAAGACCCAAGAAAGAGATGAAACAAACAAATAAACCACCAACAACCCCCATATATGCATAACTACCCATAGTTACAGATTTTTTATATAGAATTTGAAAATTGTTTCTAGTACAAAATTAGAAATTATCTTATTAGTTAATTTTCTTTCACCAATAGTTTTCCTAAATATTATATATTATTTATTATGAAAAATAAAAAATCAACTTTAGAATATTTTTAAACTTTAGCATAGTTTCTAATTTTCAAATATTTTAGTTTGGAATTTTGAAATAGTTTAGAATTTAGAAATTTAATTGATTTAATTTTTAAAACTTTTTAATATGGATTTTTTTAATTAGTTAATAATTTCATATAGAATTTTAAAATGGTTTATAATATAAATTTAATTAATGTAATTTTTAAAATATAATATATAGAATTAAAAAAAAATGTTTCTATTTAATTTTTTAAAATTAGTTAATTTAGATTTAAAAAATACTGTTAATATAAAATTTAATAATATTTTATAATATAAATTTAAAAGTCTAATTATTTAATTTTTAAAATATTTTAAGATAGAATAAAATAGCTTGTAATATATCGCATTGCTCACTTCTAGTTGACGGATGACACTTACTTATTTGGGGTTGCTTCAACGAATCAGGTATTGGTAATGATACAAGTCTTGGTCTCGTCTAGTGGGTCTCCAATAGTCTGGCTACAAGTGAGAGTGTCAATTGGCAAAAATAAGAAATTTTCTTTTTCAATACAGAAGCGGGCTCACAAAGCACAATTGCTAGGTTTTTTGGGGTTTGAATAGGTCATCTCCTAGGTAAATTTCTTGGAACACCTCTTTTTGCTGGAGCTGGTAGAGATCATCTGTGGAAAGATTTAATTGATGGATGAATGACCAAGATGTACGGTTGGAAAAACAAGTGGTTCACTTTGGCCTGTCGCATTCTCATGCTCAAAACTGTTATATTGGCAATGCTTATATACTCTATGGCTTATTTTAAGATCCCTGGTAAAGTTATTAGGTCAATTTAGTGGAAGAAGCACAAATTCCTTTGGAATGGCTTCCAAGAGAAGGAAAAATTCCTATGTATGACTGTTAAGTACATAAAATGTCACCCTAACTCATGGAAATAATGGAAACCTTCCTGAGTTGTGGGTACCTTTGATTAAGAAGGAATCTCCTGATTCTAGGTTGGTTCCTTTAAAATTTGGTTTATCACCTAAAACTGACTTTCTTCTTGAGGGAAAAAGGAAAAAGATAACTTGAAACTGAATAAGATTAAAAAGGGGGGTGATACACTAAATAGATTTCAGACTAATTAGAATTCAAATAGGATAAAATCTGATATGGAAAACTGAGATTTTGAAAGTGGGACACTCACTATTCAACATATAGACTGACATAAGCACTTTATTACAAGGGTTTTCACCCCAAATAATAACTCGTCAACAAACATACACTTTCTACAAATAGGTTATATGTATAGATGATAAGGAATCTAAAATAATTCACAAACTTAGCTATGCTAACACCTCAACACTAATTGGAGAAAAGAAGGATAGGATTGAATCACAAAACTCAGAAAAACATGAATAATTTGAACACTTGCTTTATTCCTTCAAAAATATGTTGTGGTTACATATCATGACGCATAGAACACTAAGGAATAATAAAATTCATAATAGCCTTCTATTTCCACAAAAAACTAAGCCCCTAAAACTGACTATGAAAACCAGATATATACAACCAATGGCCCCCTCAAGCCAATCTAAAAATGATCTCCACCAAAATCACTCCTTCAATCAAGATAAAACCCTAAATCTTAGGCATAACACATGCCTTAGTCAATGCCTCTATATCAATATTCAAAATACATTTTTTCATTATCTAAATCAACATACATGATGTCCCCTAAATAAAATCCAAAGCCAAAAACATACTCTAAATCATACCCTTTCAGCCTGCACTAATGTCAATATGACAAACATGACATGAATGAATTATCTTCCTCGGTGATTTCGACATATACTTTTTTGTGCCACCTGGGATGAGAATCCAGAAGCTTTTCTGTCACTCACTATAGCTTTGAATGGATTTTAACTGCTCCATGTACTTCAGACTCCAAAACCGATCAAGTTTTTTTTTTTTTTTTTGTCTTGGTGCCTTTTGAATGGTTGGTTAACAAATACAATGAAGGGTGTGAAAACCCTACAAACATGAAGGTGAACACACGGTGATTGTGGCGATGATTTTTGGGTTTTTCTTATTTTATTGAGGCTAGGGCCATGGAGCTGGAGCTTGGCTTTGTTGATCTAGACTCGAGTTTTGTTGATCTGGACTCTGGATTTGACTCTCCATAACACTTGGCGATGATCTTCCATGCATCTCGAGCTTATCTTGAGATAAGATATACTAATCTTCCTGCCTATACTTTCAAACCGCTACTCAACATCTTAGATATTTATTCCCATGGCGTTTTCCTTTCATGCTTTCATATTTGTCAAGAACTCTGGGTTTCAACTTCTTCTATCTTATTACTTTAACTGGAATTTGCCGATAGTGTTTGAAGATGAATACCAGTTTGTCTACAGTATTTGAAGATGAAACATTGGTTTAACTATTTTCTCCTTTATTGTCCATTTTCCCCCCCATTAAATGTTTCTTTGTTGCTTCTTCATGCACAAAAACACTTCTATTTGGAACTTAGGTTAAACCCAGATATTGTTTCTTCAACTATTTTTCAGCTTCTGTTTGAACTCTTTCTTTATTTATGTAACCCTGGAGATGTTTATGTAGTTGTTGTTTGGAATTTCTGTAGCTATTGCTTGTCTGGTTTTGTCGAGATAATAGCAAGTGTGTACATCTTTTGTCTGAATTCCCAACCCGAGAAAAAAATTTGACTTAACTACCTGCATCATTAAGAAGAAAATAATGTTTGTGGGGTTCGAGCACGGGCTCATGACACCCACTAACATGATTGTACCTTTTTTCACTCGGCACAAAACCCAAGTGCGCTTTCTCTATTTTTTTTTTATGATGCCATTGTTATCTTCTTTGTTCCTGCATACCACTGTTAGAAATTCTACTTGCTATGATTTTGTTCATTTGGAGCATCATTGGCATTAACAAAAGTGAATCTAAACCTTTACTATTATATTGGAAGCTCTGTAGATTTACTATTTGTATCATCAATATAACCATGTTACTTATTCTCGCATTGATCAACAATTTCTTGAACTTAAATGTTTCTCATTTTGATTTGACGTACTCATTGCATTTGCATAACATTCTAATAACAACATTCACATTATTTTCTTTAATTGAACTCTGAATTTCATTGCATATGAACACTGTGGATTATCATATTTGTGAACTGTTATTTATCCATCAATCTTTAGAGCTAACTATCATGAACCACTTGGCACTTTCTATCTGCATTTTCATACTCTATTTATGAATCCATAGCATTCCTTCTGAAATAATGCAAGTGTTTGTGAGGTTCAAGAAGAGGCTCATGACATCCATTGCATTTTCCTTTTTTACACTTCTTTTAGTGAATTCATAATCTTTCAATCTTTGCATTTTGAATGTACTTCTATTTATTATGCTCAATAATAGTACCTGGAAGCTCAAATATTAGTAAACATAATCAATTCGACATCTTTTATGCCTAAATATCATGTGTCATGAATAAATATCACGTGTCATGAATAAATATTCATGCATGACTGCTGTTTGGTTGATTAAGTTTATTAACCTGGAGATTAACATAAATTCTTTACATGATGCAGGAAGATAACCATATATAGTAAAAGGTTTCATACATGATATATTTCCCTTTAATACTGCTGATCAGTTAGCATAAGACAATTTCTAGCCTTTGTTACTAGTTTCCTAAGAATACAGAAAACACGCTTTCTTATGAAAGGAGTTAATATCACCATCATTGTCTATGAATTTGCTCATACACACACCATGATTTTTAGGGAAGATAATCATGCACAGTAAAAGGTATCATGTAGGATGCATGTCCCTTTAATACTACTATACTATCAGTGCAAAACTTTATCTTATCCTTACACTGATGTTTTTAGTAAGAATATGAAAGATACAAAGTGTGATAAAATCTGAGTTTAAGATTTCCAGCATTGCTTAGGTCCAATAATTGGAGCTAACCCATTTTATTCCACTCATGCAGGACACAGGACTAAAGATATAGGACATAAGACTGAAGATGCAAGACAACTAAACTGAAGACATCAACAAATGAAGACTCTAGACTCAAAGGCAATGCTTGGTTCTCCTACTCTCTCATACCTCACCATGACTACTGTCTTGTATATGACTACTGTCTTGTATATGTCTACTATATGTTATGACAGAAAAAAAATGTGTAAAATTTCATTCTCCTTTATATTCAGTTGAAATTTGCAGTTGCAATGATCCTTGTATAATATATAATGGTAACATGATCAATACTAAAGTACTTTTAATTAGAAAACATGAATGCGATGATACATGTGTACAACATTTTGTATTTTCAGTATAGCAGTGTTAGAGAGAGTGTACCTTGTATGCAATATTTTAATGTTTTTGGTTATTTTCTTAAATACACAAAATTAGGATAACAATTCTGGTGACTTCTGCTAGATGGCTGCCTTCTAGACATGAAACTTATGATCCTTATTCATTGGGTAATGGAGTCTAAACCTATAATAGACAATATGAAACCTTTATTGAAACTAAAATGTACCTAAACTAAAGACTCATGCAAAAAAAAAACTAATTATGTGCGTGAAGGAACTTTATTGAAACTGAAACCTATTGAGCTAGTGCTTGACAACAATTTATTGAAATGAAACTTCTGCTTGAGAAAGCACTAATCCTCAAAGAAAATCTTGAGGAAAATCTCATTGATCAAGATTGGTAGGATATCTCCATATGTAGTTGATAGTTGAAAAGCATTATTATCTTTACATTCATTGATGACAAATGGGCTTGTCTAAAAGTTATCAAACTTGTTATGCTGACCTCGTCTACTTTTCAACACATCCCAATTAAGAACTAGATCATCCTCCTTAAATTATCTAGGTGTAGCCTTCTTATCAAAACACCTTTTAGGTTTTATTTGTCTTAGCTCCATGTTTTTAAATGCTCTGCTCATTTCCTTTTCTAGTTGTAATAGCTCAGCAAACCTTAGCTTAAGAGAGTCATCCTCTTCAAACAACATTAGTTGATCTGCTAGCTTTAGGGATGGAAACTTAGTTGATATTTGTAACCTAGCTTCCCTACCATAAAAAAGTACATAGGGTGAGTTACCAATGATATTTTTTGGAGCAATCCTATCCAACCATAGAGCTTCCTTGAGCTTGGAATGCCAATATCTTTTGTTCTCATGTAGAGAACTTTTGATAATCCTTATTAGATTTTTATTGGTAGACTCAACAAGTCCATTTCCCTGAGGGTAATAGTTAGATGATAAATTGAGGAACACCAAACTTGGTTATAATGTCTTCATAGAAGTTGAGAATATTAGATTCAGTTGATTCCTTCAATGCAATAGCCTTAGTCAACCTTGTAAAGTTTCTGTAGCAGTCAAAATCCATTTGTGACCTACACTAGAATTAGGATTAATGGAACCTATGAAGTCTTCTCCCCACTAGATGAATGGTTGTTCAACCATAATAGGATTCAATGGTAATGCTACTAGCCTTTGTTTTCCTGCAAAAAGAGCACATTTCTAACATTTTCTTGCCGAAGCATGAGCATATTTAAACAAATCAAGCCAGTAATAACCCACTCTCAAGATATTCCAAGCTGTTGTCTTAGGGTTAAAGTGCCCTCCACATGATCCATCATGAAATTCAGATAATATTTTGTTTTGATCAGCAACATCAATACATTTCAGTAGCATTCTAGAAAATTATTTCCTATAAAGTATTCCATTAATTAAAACACAGGGAACAAATTGTAATATGAAATACCTCCTCTTGGCCTTATCAAGATCAAGTGGACATTGTCCAGTTTGTAAAAATCTTCTCATATCAGTCAACCAAGTTGCTGGTTGATCATTAGCTATGGGACTATCTTGAAGTAAGATAACCTCCTCTTTTCATTCACCATCACCTTCCTTTTCTACCATTTATGCACACAAACCCTTGCCTCTGACTAGCTTAGTCACATGGATATGTACATCATATTTCATAACTATGGTGATCCATCCCACCCTTTTCTCATTCACATCTTTGTTTAATCAGAACTCTTTTATGCTAGGATGAGCTACCATAAAATGAACTTTGTTTCTTGCGATCAAATGTTTAAACTTTTTAAAAGATTTGATAATAGAAAGTATATATTTTTCAACAAAATTGTACCTTTCTTCGTATTCATCCATCCCTTTGCTGAAGAAGGCAACCGGCTGCTCTAAATTGTCATCATTCTTATGTACTAACATAGTTGGAACAATGTCATATCCTCCATAAACATATAAGATAAAATCTTTATAAAAATCAAGGTTATCTAATGTAGGAGCTTATGATAGGCCCTGTTTGATTTTTCCAAAACTCAATTTTCCCTATTTAGTCATGCTGAAAGGAACATTTTTTTTTAGCATTGTAGTTAGGGCCTTTAACAAATCGACAATGTTTGGAACAAAGCGTCTAATAAATTTAATTCTTCCAATAAAGCTTTGCAATCCTTTATTGTGATTTGGTAGAGATAAATTAAGAATTGCATGTATTCTTTAAGGATCTATTGTTTTTGATAGATTAAAGCAGCAAGAGGGTGCTGGCCCATAGAACAGGGGACTGGAGGCACATTAACAGCAGGTTAATGGCACAGTCGAAGTAAGTAGCAAGATTTTACTGTTAAGGATCTATTGTTGTACCTCATTTTGAAACTTAATATCCTAATAGTTTACCCTCATGCACTGCAAAAATTGACTTTTTAGGGTTGAGAGATTCCAAACTCTCTACATCTCTGATGCACCTGCCTTAAATGACCTATATAATGATCCACAATATTTCTATAAATGGTGACATCATCCAGATAAATTAAAACAAATTTATACATCAAATTGTTAAAAGCCATGTCCATAGCTTTCTAAAATATAGCACCTGCATTTGGTAAACCAAAAGGCATTCTTTTGTATTCCATTATTCCCCATTTAGTAGTGAATGTTGTTTTAAACTGATCCTCATTTTTCACTAATAATTGATTGTAACCAGAATAACCATCTAAATTCAAAACCTTATAGAACCAGAAACATAGTGCAATATATGTTCCATTGATGGAAGAGAATGTCTATCTTTCAGAGATTCCCTATTAAGGTCTCTAAAATCTAGACATAGTCTAGTCTCACCATTTTTCTTCCTTACAGGAAGTAAATTGGAAACCCAAGAAGTGTGTTTAATTGGAAATATTATGACACTATCAAGGTGTTTATTGAGAACTTTAAGTAGTAAGAGCTCTAACTTGGGGTTGATTGGTCTTTGTCTTTACCTGATTGGATTGGAATTGGGGTCTAATTCAATAGTTTTTTGGGTTAATTGAGGGTCAAACCCTTTTAAATCAGCATAATCTCAAGAAAAGACATCATTAAATTCTTTAAAAAAAGCAATAAGAAGATCTTTATCTTTAGGAGAATTGACTTTACCCACCTTTAGACATTTGTCTCTGAACACCTCCAACTCATCATAATGATCTTCTTTAATGAGTAGGATGGTTTTTATCCTTTTGAACTGATCATCATAATTGAAGATGGATTCCAAACAAACCAGTCCTTTAGGAAGTTTATTTGACTTCAATTGTATAATTTGGTCTTCAAACTGTTGTTTCACTTTATTGTCTTTAGGAGCTAAAAAGACATCCTCATCTGACATTAAGTTTAAAATCTACTCATCAGTATTAAAAACCTACTGGTTAACATCATTATCTAGAATGGATAGCCTAACCACAATTTTAATGTGAGATTGATCAGTAATTGCATCTTTATTTTTTAGGAATTATTATTTGAGCACCAATAGAAGCTAACCTAGTAGCATGCTGATTTTTACTTCTAGGTACAGAGATTAGGTTGAATGTATCAAAATCATCTAAAATATTTTATACTCTATCGTTATATAGTTTTATAAGATCATTTTTAACAACATGCAAACCTCTCACCTGATTAACCACCAATTCACTATCTCCAAATTCTCTCAAACAGTTGACATTCATTTTCCTTGCCCACTCTAAGCCTTGTATCAAACCTTAATATTCAGCCACATTATTAGAACAAGAAAAAGATAACCTAAATGTAGCATAATATTTGTCACCATATGGAGACACAAGCATAACCTCTGCACCAACTCCATTTTTTTTTCTAGAGCCATCAAAATACATGTCCCAAAGCTAATTAGGCTATTCTAAATTAGTATCATGGCCTTTTATCAAGTTTGGGATAACAGGATCAGGTTTAGATATCATATAATTACAAAAACTAGTATCATGAATAACACTGTCTTGATTAATAAAATCATTCTTAGTTTCTCACTCATCCAGCAATATAGCAGAAATTCCATTTGTTTTAGTGTTAAAGGTTGGAAAATCTTTAACATCTTTATAGCTAGATTTCTGGTTTTTGATTGTGTGCGTTTTTAAGCATCAACGTTTCGGATCACACTCCGTGATCCATCATCAGGTTGAGAGAAAAATAAGGAGAAAATAATTTTCTCCTTATTGTTCTCTCAACCTGATTATGGATCATGGAGTGTGATCCGAAATGTTGAAGCTTAAAAATGCACACAATCAAAAACCAGAAATCTAGCTATAAACTCAATGGATTGTGGAAATTTGATTGATTTAATATTTAACATCATCAACATCTATAATCACACAACTTGCATTGATAGGGCTTGGTTTATAGGGATCTATGTGATCCTCGGTTAATAATTCTTATTTTATAGTTACCTTTTCACCATACCTTGTTCTAAACAACATGTGCAACCAATCTAATGAAAAATATCCACCTAGATTTTTTTGTAAAATCCCTAGATAGACATATGTAAAAATAAGGTGCCAAATCAATCACATAAATGTCCTTGCAAATAGAGAAGTTTGGGCAAGCATGAATGATCAAACTTGCATTCTTGACAACACCTAAGGTGTGGACTGATGAACCATCCAACTAAATCAGTCCCTTCTCAAGAGGTTCATACTTCAAATCAAGCAAATCTACAATTTTCTTAGGCATAACTGTACTGATTGTAGCACTATCCACCATATAGTTGTGTACCAACTTGTTACCAATTATCAAGGATACATAAAAATGAGGTGGTTTAACATTTTAAATTTTCTTGCCATCCTTTACTATTTTTCTTGGACTTGTGTTGCCTCTGTATTAGCCAAAATAGTCCTTGAAGGCTGCTTTAAAGCTTGTTGTGGACTTACTGCATCTTTAGATAGTGCTTCCTTAAGTAATTTTGCTTGTCCTCGAATGGATAGAGAATCCCACATAGAAATAGAGACATTCATTTTCTTCGTATTATCAACAATATTGAAAGGAGAAACAAAATATACCTATTGAGGAGCTTTGATAGTGGTTAGATATAGTGTTTTCTTTCAATATTGAAACATGAGTGGTGAGTGTTGATTTAGTTTTAGCCACAACCTTAGCAGCCGATTACTCTATTTCTAGAGCTCTTTTCTTGGCTCTACTGTTTTCTGATATAGGTGAGTCATTACTCACCCAACATAATTCTTCTTGTTTCCAATTAAGAAAAGAAGTATTTGGAGTATTCGGGTCTAGTTGTTGTTGAACCTCCTCAATGGGTATATCTTGCTGTGAATCAACTACTTTTTGGACCATTAAGGACTAATTAAGTACTCCATTGGTACATTTTGAATAATTGTGAGGTTTACCACAAGGATAACACCACTCATATTTAGTAGAAAGTTTATTCTGGTTAGTTACAATATCCTTGACAACATTAAGAGGTGCAGGGTTGTAAGGTCTATAAGGCCTCTGATTCCTGTTCTACCTATTTGTACTGTCGTTTCCTTGGTATTGATGTTTTTACCTTTATAGATAGGCTGGTTAGGATGCTATAATGGGGAGCTTTCAAACTGATTTTGATGGTGAACTATGGGATTTTCTTGAGCTTGCTGCCTCTTAAGGTTTACCAGCTCATTCCCAAAGGTTTGTAATAAGATTTCAATTTTTTGCTGGCTATCTTTTATACTTTGCAACTCATTAGGAGGGTCAAGCGACACCATCTCTTTATTTTTGATGATGGTAAAGGTGCTAGAGGAAGGATGATGAATGACATGTTAGACTAAATACTAGGAAAGAAGGGCATAGGTGGCCTGGGAGCTATTTTTCCTTCTCTTCTCTAATATCAATATCAAAAGCTTGAGGCAAAGAATTACCCCCATTAAATGAATCATAACAGAGATATCTCTATTCAAACTCTTAAGAAAGTACAAGAATGCATACTCAGTAGAGGGTCTTACCATAGCTTGGATTCTATTCCAAGTCTTCTAAAAACTTAGATTGAAATCACTCATTTCTTCTTGTGGGGCCCTTCTAATACTTGTTAGCTATTCCGCCAAAGAGAGATTATCACGTTTCTCTTCAAAGAATTTTTATAATTCCTCACCTAGTGCATCTCATGTCAAAATAGATGCAACTAAAAAATTTCTGAACCATTCCAATGCTTTTCCCTTGATTGATGCAACCAATAGCTTCAAAGCTACATCTTCCTCTATTATGTGATGTACATTACAAAGAGAAGGAATATCTCTGATATGTTCTATAGCAGTTGTTTATCCTTCTCCCATGAAATATGGTAACCATTTTAAGGTTGCCAATGGAATATTGTTGTGATTGACAATCCTCAAAGGGCTTCCCTAATCAAAAGGCACAAATGCAAACCACCTAGCCATTCTCAGAGGTGTTGAAGAAGAACTAGAAGATAAAAAATGATTTTCCGCTATTGGTTGTTCTAGAACAATCTCAATCTTAACTGTAGGAGGAATTTTAGAGGCTTCATGATCTAAATCTGATAACTCAGCACCACAGGATGGAGAAGTTGAACTCCTTTTAGATCCTTTCATCCTTGGTTTTCCTAGTTTTCTACCCCTCACTACAGGATGAATGGAAAAATCTTGTTGATTCCTAGGTACTCTTTGTAAAATTCTGCCTCTCCTAGTGTCTGACAACTATAAATACTCAAATTATTTTACACTCCTTGTTTGGATTGTACTCATGTATCAAAAAGTGTCCCACCGGGCATGGTAAAATCTATTAAGTACATAAAATGTCACCCTAAATCAGCCATCAAGGTACAATTACATCTCATGGAAACAATGGAAACCTTCCTGAGTTGTGGGTACCTTTGATTAGGAAAGAATCTCTAGATTCTAGGACAGTTCCTGTAAAATATGGTTTATCACCTAAAACTTACTTTCTTCTTGAGGGAAAAGGGAAAAAGATAACTTGAAACTAAATAAAATTAGAAAGGGGTGTGATACACCAAATTAATTTCATACTAATCAGAATTCAAAGAAGCTAAAATCTTACATGGAAAACTAAGATTTTGAAAATGGGACACTCACTATTCAACATATAGGCTAACATAAACACTTTATTACGAGGGTTTTCACCATAAATAATAACTTTTCAAAAAACATACACTTTCTAAAAATATTTTATGTTGAATAGCTCATAAGGAATCTAAAACAATTCACAAACCTAGCTATCATAAAAGCTCAACACTGATTGTAGAAAAGAAGGATAGAATTGAATCACAAAGCTCAGAAAAACATGAATAATTTGAACACTTTCATTATTCCTTCAAAAATCTATTTTGGTTACATATCATGATGCATAGAACACTAAGGAATAATGAAATTCACAATAGCCTTGTTTTTCCACCAAAACTAAACCCCTCAAACTGACTATGAAAACCAGATATATATAACAAGTGCCCCCCTCAAGCCAATCCAAAAAATGATCTCCTCCTCCAAAATCACTCCTTCAATCAAGCTAAAACTCTAAATATTAGTCATAACACATGCCTTGGTCTATGTCTCTAAATAAATATTCAAAATACATTTTTTTCTTTATCTAAATTGACATACATGATGTCCCCTAAATAAAATCCTAAGCCAAAAAAACATAGCCTAAATCATCCCATTTCAGCCTGCACTGATGTCAATATGAAAAACATGACGTGAATGAATTATCTCCATCACTAAATTCTGACATATACTCTATTGTGCCACCTGGGATGAGAATCTCGAAGCTTTTCTATTATTCACTACAAATTTTAAGGGCATTTAACTGCTCCATGTACTTCGAACTCCAAAACTTATCAAGTTTTATCTATTTTTTGGTCTTGGTGCCCTTTGAACAATCAGTTAACAAATACAATGAATGGTGTGAAAACCCTAATAGCATGAAGGTGAACACACTATGATTGTGGCAATGATTTTGGTGCTTTTCTTGCTTTACTAAGGCTTGGGCCATCGAACTGGAGCTTGGCTTTGTTGATCTGGACTCTAGCTTTGACTCTCCATAACACTTGGCGATGATCTTCCATGCATCTTGAGCCTATCTTGAGATAAGATATACTAATCTTCTTGTCTTTACTTTCAAACCATTACTCAACATCTTAAATATTTATTCCCATGATGTTTGGTTTTGATGATTTCTTATTTGTCAAGAACTCTGGGTATCTTTCTTCTGTTTGTTTACTTTAACTGGAGTTTTCCGACAGTGTTTCAAGATGAACATCAGTTTGTCGATAGTTTATGAAGATGAAACATTGGTTCAACTATTTTCTCTTTTATTTTCCATTTCTCCCTCCACTAAATGTTTCTTTCTTGCTTCTTCATGCACAAACACACTTCTATTTGGAACTTAGGTTAAACCTGGATATTGTTTCTTCAACTATTTTTCAAATTTTGTTTGAACTCTTGCTTTATTTCTGTAACCCTGGAGATAATTTGTGTAGTTTATTTTCAGACTGTCTGTAGCTATTGCTTGTCTCGTTTTGTCAAGATAAGTTAGCAAGTGTGTACATCATTTTTTAGAATACCCAACCTGAGCACAAACTCTAACTTAACTCCCTGCATGATTAAGAAGAAAATAATGTTTGTGGGGTTCGAGCACGGGCTCATGACACCCACTAACATGACTTTACATTTTTTCACTTGGCCCAAAACCCAAGTGCACTTTCTCTGTTATTTTTTTATTTATGATGGCACTATTATCTGCTTTGTTCCTGCATACCATTGTTAGAAATTCTACTTTCTTTTATTTTGTTCATTTGTAGTATCCTTGGCATTAACAGAAGTGAATATAAACCTTTACTGTTATATTGGAAGCTCCTTAGATTTACTATCTATATCATCAATATAACCATGTTACTCATTCTTGCATTGATCAGGAATTTCTTGAACTTAAATGTTGCTCATTCTGATTAGATGTACTCATTGCATTTGCATAACTTTCTAATAACAACATTCACATACTTTCCTTTAATTGAACTCTAAATTTCATTGCATATGAACACTATGAATTGTGATATTAGTGAAATGTTATTGATCCATCAATATTTGGAGCTGAATTTCATGAACCATCTGGCACTTTCTATCTATATTTTCATACTATCTTTATGAATCCATAGCATTCCTTATGAAATAATGCTTGTTTGTAAAGTTTGAGCAGAAGCTCGTGACATCCATTTCATTTTCCCTTTTTACACTGCTTTTAGTGAATTCATAATTCATCAATCTTTGCATTTGAATGCACTTATGTTTCTTCTGTTTAATAATAGTACCTCGAAGCTCAAAGATTAATAAACATAATCAACTTTATGTCTTTTATGCCTGAATATCACATATCATGAATAAATATTCATGCATGACTACTATTTGGTTGATTATATTTATTAACCTAGAGATTAACAAAAATTCTTTACAATGCAGGAAGATAATCATATATAGTAAAAGTTTTCATACATGATATATTTCCCTTTAATATTGATGATCAGTTAGTGTAAGACAATTTCTAGCTTTTGTTATTGGTTTCTTGATAATACACAAAGCATGCTTTCTTAAGAAAGGAGTTAATATCACCATCTTTGTTTAAGAATTTTCTCATATACACACCATGATGTTGAAGGAAGATAATCATGCATAGTAAAAGATATCATGTAGCATGAATGTCCCTTTAATACTGCTATATTATCAATGCAAAACTTTATCTTATCCTTAGACTAATATTTTTAGTAAGAATATGCAAGATAGAAAGTGTGATACTATCTGAGTTTAGGATTTCAAGCATTGCTTAGGTCCAATAATTGGATCTAACCCATTTTATTCCATTCATGAAGGACATATGACTAAGGATGTAGGACACAAGAATGAAGATGCAGTACAACTAAATTGAAGACATTAGAAAATAAAGACTCAAGACTCAAAGGCAATGCCTTGTTCTCCTACTCTCTTATACCTCAACATGACTTCTCTCTTGTATATGTCTACTATATGCTATGAAAATAAAAAATGTGTAAAATGACATTATCCTTTACATTTAGTTGAAATGTACAGTTGTAATGATCCTTTTATAATATATAATTGTAACATGATTAATACTAAAGTACTTCTAATTTGAAAAAATGAATGCAAGGATACATGTGTACAATATTTTGTATTTCAGTATAGCAGTGTTAGAGAGAGTGTACCTTGTATGAAATCTTTTAATGTTTTTGGATATTTTCCTATGTACAAAAAATTATGAAAACAATGAGATGGGATGGAGTTTTCAAACTGTAAGGTGGTGGTGGATCCAGTTTGAGAGAATGGAAACTGGTCAATGATGTGGTGGGGGCCAAAATTATCTAGAAAATGTATCGGCATCCTAATCAAAGATGGGTTCAAATCTTACGGGCCAAATATCTATATGAAGAGGCAAGTGAGAAGATTTTCACTATTGAAAACTCCCCTAGAAGGTCAACACTTAGTAATTTCCTGCAGAGTTGTAGAGGGCATGTAACCAATCATTTGACCTCGCTATTAGGAAATGGGAAAAAGGCTAACTTCTAGAGCAATTCTTGGGATGGATTACTGGTCTTGGAGAAAGAAGATGTCCCTTAGAATATAGTGGCTATGAAAAATCATCTATGGGGAGTCAAGTTAAGTGACTTTATTGGTCATAATCTTTTGGAGATTGGACAAGTAGTCAAACAGAACGACCCTAGCACCCTTAAATTCTGTGAAGTGGATCGTATCATCCTGGAGGCTATCTTGAAGACCAAATTGATTGTTGGTTCTTGCGATCTGGATGTGGTTAAGTGGTGCAGAACCAAGAGTGGACAATATTTAGTTAAGATTGGGTACAGACTACTTGAACATTGATTTAGAAAGGCAAAATGGGAGCACCAAATTTGTTAGAATAACGCATGTCTTCCCAAGGCTAGTGCCTTTCTACAGCTTGCAAGGAATGGAAAAGTTTCAATAGTTGAAAGACTCGTGAGGATGCATTTTGTAGGCCCTGTTAGGTGTGTATTGTGCTAGAAGGTCGAGGAGAATATAGATAATCTTTTCTAGACATGTGATTTTTCAGAAATGGCTTGACCATTTGGATTGTAGAAGTTGAATTTGATAGCCCCTTGCTAGAAAGTTTGAAGGTTGGTTGGAATCATGGTATACTCTGAAGGCTTCCTACACTTTTACCTTGATCTAGTATGTCCTCCTATCCTCAACCTTGTGGGAGATCTATAAGGAATGTAATCAAAGGATATTTCAAGATAAGACTGGACCTTTTCCCATATTTTGTTTGAGACTGTAGAAAATAGTTTCAGAATTGATGTTGAATGTTGCTTGTCAAGCTAATGTGTTTAAGAACCCTTTCAGTCAGTTTGATTATTTGATACAACAAAAAATGGTCTGTAGTGAAATTCAGGCCTATTAACGGACCTAAGAGTGCTAAACATCTTCTTACAAAGAATCCCATATGTTGTTGAAAACCACATGAGGATGGTTTGGACCTAGATTAACTTTGACAGGGCCTCTAGATGCAACATGGGCCCTTCATGGGATGGATATGTGGCTTGAAATGAGAAATGATGTATCATGAAACTTGGAGCCAAAAGGTTGTTAGATGGTACTAATAATGAGGCCAAATTCCTGGCGGTAGTTGGTGTTGTTCTAATGGCAAAAAAATTGGGGGTGTAGAAGTTTTACCTTAAAGGTGATTCTCAACTTACTGTGAAAGGTATTGTTAAAGGACAGATGGATACTTGGTACCTCAACAAACATGTCAGGAGGATTTGTGATCTACTTAAGGAATTTGAAGAATTTAAGGTGACACATGTCTATAGGGAATAAAATAGAATTGCTGACAAACCTCCAACATCGGGGCAAATGGGTCTTTAACGAACAATTTTGATCTTTCTGAGGACCTAAGGTTTTTGGATTCCTTAGACCTAGCTATGTCAGGTTGAGATCTTTAAAAATAATTTTGTGAACACCTTTATTAGTAATGATAAGGTTTATAAATATGGAGGGGGAGGAAATACATTTATATTCTGTAAGTAGTTGGGAAGGATGATTGGTGTGATGGTGTGGTGTGTAGGAAGTATGACATGAGATTGTCTCAAGACCTGCTTTAATATGTGGAGGGGAATGGAATGACGATTGGAAAACTCTATGAGTTGGGGTGGATTCCTTGGCATGGTCTCACTTTTAAGTTGAGAAGTGGTATTTTGTGTTCATAGTTAATTTCTTGGATTGTTCTTTGGTGGGTCTACGTTGTGACCTGTGATGGAGGCAAACTTTTCTTTGCGGTCTCCAAGACAACTTCCTGATTTTAGAGGTCCCATCTCCATTCAGAGGATGTAGAATATCTTCAAAATTGAACATGTCAAGTTTTTGGGAGAGGAGTACCTCAATTATGATTTGAGGTCAAGGACCAATCTTGACATATATTCTCTTTTTCTAGCCTTGGATTTGATGGTAGGTTTTTTTGTGCGAGGAGATGATTAGAGTGCCTTGTGTGTGCTTGGAGCCCAAATTGGATAGTAGGCTTGCAAGAGTTATTGCGCGAGCGTAGGTTGGTGTTTGGTTTCACATGCATCATGGTCCATGATGATGACCAATGGTTGTTCACATGGTGAATATTCATAAGGGGTGGAGGGATTTGTTATCTTTTCTATAGGAAATAGAAATAGAAAGACTTGAGGTGGTGACCGAGCGGAGGAGAAGGAATAAGGTTACTCCATTGAAATCTATAACCCCCCCAGGGAGGACGGTCATCCCATTCCTCTAACACAGCTTACCTGAAATGTTGTGGGCCATGGAGATTCTGGAGAAGCATTTATGGGGCAAGACAATTCTGTCCATGTGTGTGGTTCTCATGGAGTTGGTCGCGGTGCTAGCAAGGCTAGGAGATGGGTAGCGGTTGAATATGTGAGTGGTGGCCCATCCTTTCTAAATTCTCCAATAAAGATGTTGTGAGTTGTTTCAACTAATCTTTGAGGTTGGGTCTTTGAAATCTACGTGCCCTATATTTTGTAATATGGGCTAGTTTCTTTCATGGTTTTTATGTATCGGGGTCTCGATGTTTCCTTTTGGTGTTTTTTGTATTAGTGGGTGGGAGGGGGCTTTGCGCTATTTTTCCTAACTAATTTACTATGAAGTGGCTTGGCTTTTGTTCTGTCTATTTGAGGGTTCTAGTGTCACATTTTCCATTCAGTTTCTTTGATATGCTTTGTACTAAAAATATTTTAAAATTAATCCTAAATCAACTATTATCGATAAAAAATATTCTAATAAGAATTTACAAATTTAAGTATTTATTTTTTAAAATATTAGAATATAGAATTTTAAAACAATTTTTATTACAAATTTATTAAATTTAATGTTTGAAATATCTTTTTTTTTTTGTTGGAAGTTCACAGAAGCTCTTTGGCTAAGAGTGAAGGACTAAGGGGTATCCATTCTGCGAAAATCTGCCTGGGGCACAATCCCAGTCCCACAAGACTTGATCCCTACTGGGATCATTGAGAATCAATGGACATGATATATTTAACTTATAAAATTGAAAAATATATAAAGATTTATATTGTATTATTTACTAACATTTAATTAAAATGGTTTTTTTTAATTAATTGTAATTATATGATATTAAATATTTTAAATTTATTTGCATTTTTATTAAGAATACATTGTATATTTTTTGATATTTAATATGTATGATTATAGAATGATAAAAAAATTTAAATGCATGATGTATGATATTTTTGAGTGGGACATCATGATAAGGAATAGTTAGATTGAGGTTATGAGGCATGAGAGGAACAAATGCATAGGTGCCTTTTAGGGATTGGGTAACTTTAATCCTTTAAATTATTAATATTAAAATTAAAATATCATAAAAATATTTATGATATAATACTTTATAATTATTTATGTTAAAAAATCTTGAAAAGTTACATGAAATATGTTTCTTCGTTATGAGAAGTTATGGAGGATGATGGCCTCATCAAAACTGTTAGGTTTCAAGATAATTGTCTTGGCTTTTAAATAAATTGATATTGTTTAAGAAATAATTCCCTTGATGAATAGGATGAGATATATCTATTTGATTTTGACATTATAAGGTGCTAAAACTAGGGTTCCAACCCTTTACACTAATAGCCCAAAGCCAACTTCAACAATATATTAACTAGACATTAACAATACACTAACAACAATAGTTCATAATATCAAAACACAAAATTGATATAGTAATATGATTAAGAGTCTTAGAAACATATAAAAAATAACTAAATGATCAAAAAATGGCCACCCAATAGCTAAGTGAGAAAAGTTCTTGAGTCATTAGTAAGGAACTTAAAAAGATCCTTGTAGCTCCATTATTTTAGCATCATATATGAAAACTTTCTTTTGCATCAAGTACAAAAAGGTGGTCAAGCTATGCAACTCTATCTTTATCACACATAGGTTAAACCTAGAGATATTGATCATCTTTTTCTCCATCTTTATCACTTTCTTCTCAAGGCATGGACAACTCTATTGTAGTTGTCTTGTAGTTAGCATAAATACTAACACTACTCCCTTGATGAGTATATTCTTCCTCTAATAAAGCCCCATGATTTGGTTCCAATGATTTGATTTTAGTACTGCTAGACATGTGTGTAGAATTGTCACTGGTGGACTTAACCAAACTTGTTACCATCCTTATGTCCCCACTATCAACTGCATCATCTTCCTTTATCTCCTCTTCATAATAAACCAACTTCTTCCACTTTCCTTTGTTATTTGTGAGCCTTTCTAGTCTATTGGATCACCTAGGGCTGGAACTCACATTTTTATTATCTTATTCACCCATATTAGACTCCTCATCATTAACAATTTGTTTTTTCTTGAGGCGGGTCTTGGGTGTTGTAGTGAGGGAGTGGGTTAATTTATCCTCTTTTTTTTCCAAGTTGGTGGTGGTAGTCTTTTTTAGGTCACAAAGGCCTTTGGATGAAACCTCATGGGTGGGTGTGATAGGGGTGCAAGGATGGAAGGAAATTTTAGCAACACCTAGTATGTGCAAATATTTTTTCTTCCTAGAGATAGGAGATTCTTGAGAACAATCACTACATTGGGAGAATTTGAGAATTGTACTTCAGTAGTAATAATTTTATTAGGAGGTCATAGGGAAAGATTAAAAAATATTATATTTCTAAAAAATGGGGCTCTAGTGGTGAGGAATTAGTGTCTCAGACCTGGAGGTGTTTGGAATGGAGTTTGTCAGTAATCATCTGAGTCTAATTACATGAGTGTTCGAGATAATGATAGCAATATAGTAATATATCCATCGTTGGTAATTATTTGGGTCTTCCTTTCCAAAAGCCTAGCTTAGTAGAGTGATTAAGGTCTATATAGGGGGAAGAAAGTCAGACAAGAGGATAATGTCTCCTATTTTGGCTCTATCCTTATTGGGGTGTGTGAGCCAGCCCTTGTTGACATGTCTCTTATGTAGAGTCTCTACAACATTATATTGTGTGATATCCTCCTAATATATTATTATATGGTTTATTTGTTCCGACACTCTAAGGATTTAGGTCAATTGTAACTGGGTGAAATTGGTAATGTCCCTATCATCTACATTGTGCACTTTTTGGTTGCCTCAGAATAATGGCTATTCATAATGAGGACCACCTTAGGATCTTGAAAAACCTAGGTGAATATTGTATTCTATGTTAGGATTGGATAATACTGAGAGGGGGGGTGAATCAGTATTATAGCACTTTGTCAAATTCTTCAACTATATAAATATTAACCATAAACTTGCAGTAAAGAAAATAACATAAGAAAATGACATAGTACTCACAACACCATATTTTTTTTTTGAGGAAACCATGGCCAAGGGAAAACCCAAGTCAGGATGGTACCCACAAGCATGTACTAAAGTATGTTGTCCCTTTAAGGAGACCTATCCCTACTAGGAGATGAATATTACATAGTATATTTCCTTGTTAGAGGAATACAAACCCTATTAAAGGTTCACAACACCCTGTTAGGGGCACACTAAGCTTACAACTCTTACAATATAATTTAGGTCACAAAGTATTCTCAGTCATGAACAAAACAAGAAAAATTGGTGCTTAGATAGTTCCTTTATAGTTCTTCAATGATCTCTATCATTTTTTGCTCTGATATTCGCTCAACAAATCATCCAACTATCCAACTAACACACACTCAATCTTTATCAAAAAGATCTTACATAAGTCTGTTGCACTCTGTTTGAATTCAATTCTGTCTAACACACCGTAGACTCAACCAAAAAAAAATTGATCTTAGATGGAGGTCATACATACCCCATACTATCTTCCTCTAAAATCACTTTCCCTAAATCATCGATCTCGATCTTCGGCATCCAAAACACTTTTGTATCTCTACTTCAACACTTAGTCGATTTATGAATCATCAAAACTTATCTTTTCTGGAATCAATCTAAAACCTAGATGTGTTTCCATAAATGACAACCAAAAAGTAAATAAAATTCACACAAAATTGATTACTTTCCAATAATATCTCCCTTTGGCATTGATGGCAACACTTGTCAAAAAAAAAATGAATAAGCATTCTAACAAATATGTCTCCTCTATAATCTTTCTTTTTATTTTCTCTTTTATTTTCTTCTCTATATAATATCTATATTTTTTTTCTCTTCTCCCCCTTTGACAACAATGAAAAAGGTGCATATACAAAAAAAGGTTTTAGTTCTTGCTCACCAATTTCAAAATATCCTGAAAGGAATCTTCCATGATCTTCACTTCTGTAGTCCATGTTTTGAACAAAATTTGGCTAATGTGAATTAAGCCATTCAGTGCAAATGATGTGGTCTCAGCTTCTTTTAATTTTGTGGGCATAGATTTATCCAGTGAATCTGTCACTTTCTCCAAGTATGAGAGATGAACCTCAAGTATTGATAACTTAGGAGTGATAAAGCTTTTCAGCAAATTGAATCTTGTCAATACTCTCCCTTTCTCATTGTCTAATACATTGAGTTTGGAAAAAATCTTTGTGACTTTTTTGTCTATCTTTTTTCTGGATTGTGAATATGTTTCACAACCATCCATCATACTGTTAAGAGTTGCCCTCTCTTTGGCAATAATGTCTTCTACATTCTGAACATGCCTTACTAGATTCATGCAATAGATGAACAATTTTATCCCATGTCCAATGGAGCTTCTTGCATTTGTCAAGCAAGTTTTCACAATGCCTAAAACCCATGTTATAGATTTGCATATTGTTGTTAGCTTCTTCTCAGAGTATGTCTTCTCTACCTTTTCTTCTGCTATCTTCAATAACTTGTCATAGTGCCCATAAAATTCAACAACTGTGATTCTCAGATTCTCAATGTAATCTTTATTCTAGAAAACAATAGGTGTTTGAAGAAATTTGTTTACAGTATCAATTACTCTTGTGATCACTTTTTCCTTCTTGTCTCCTTTCTATTCTAATCTTTCCTTTGCTTTGTTCAAAGTAGTAAATGCAAATTTTACTAGTTCTACTTCATCCATGCTATCAAAATTTACATCACTGCTTGCCAACAATGAAATGGATGAAGTGTTTACCTCTTTCTTTTCATCCTCTTTCTGATCTGACTTCTTTTCTTCTTCCTTCTTCACTTCTTCCTTCTTCTTTCCCTCTTCCTTCTTCTGTTCCTCTTCCTTCTTATGTTTTTCCTCATTTGCCACAAAAGTATCCATATTCCTGGAAAAAGGGTGTTTTTCATCTTCAGAGGTGTCAAGAGTTACTGCTACACCAGAGGCATAGAAATCTAGATGTGGATCTACTTCTCTCTTCTCAGTAGATGTCTTTGTTGCCTTAGATTTCTAACCCATTCCCAATTGTGTGGGCAATTTGGTCTTAGGAGTTGAGGGCTTGTTAGAAGTAGTACTCATCAGTATCTTCTCTAGTTCATTATGAGTTTCATCAGTGAATTCATCATATTTCCTCACCATGATTTTCAATAATCTCACCTTGGTCCTTAGTAGAGGTTTTAGTTCCTTGTATATTGTGTCCCTTTCTTGAACTGATATCACGGGTAGCATGTTATCTATTTCTTGGTTTCTGATTGTATCATCTTCAATTTGTGGAACATGTTTTCTTATCTCCAATCTCCCATATAGGTCTATGGGTATGCTTCCTTCAATTTCTAGTAGTGTCTTCTTTAAAGTAAGTAGGTGCTTTATCACAATGTCCTCAATTTTTAAGTTTGTTTGCTTCTTCATACCTGTTATAATATTTATCAATTATAACCAATTTTCCTTGATCTAATTCTCTCTTCTGTAGCACCTTCAGGTCAAGTTTACAAATGTGTTTATCTTTTTTCTTCTCTTCTCTTGCTCTTCTCTGTTCTTGAGGTGATGTATGCATGCTTGATCTTGTTACTCTAGAAGTGATATTCTCAGCTTGTGTTGTTTTCTATTGACAAGGAGGTGGAATGTCTACCATAATTACCTTAGGAGTGGGAGGGGCTGTAGTACTTCCACTTGTAGGTCCAAGTGACCTTTATGTCATCTTCTTTTTGACTTCTTTAAGTTCCTCTTCTATCAATCCAGCTTTAACTCTGCATTCCTGTATAATATTTTCTATCTTTATCTTCCTCAAACCTCTAGTATGTTCTTCTCTCACTTTTGCTTACTTTTCTTCACAAGTTCCCCATATTTTGCTGAATTCCAAGTTTATCATTCAATTGATCACGCATGACCAATGTAGAATAATCTAAACTTTTCTTCTCTCCGATTTCCTTAGCTCTCTTTTCGTCAAATGGTAAAGAGATAGGTCATTAACTAGTGCTTTAAACAAGTTTATGTTATAAACTTCACTTTCACTTAAAACTGTCCAATCAGCTGTTAGATCTCATGAAAACAATATGTGTGTTGGCTGATGTTGCACTCTTAGATGTTTACTTTATGATGTTGGCCAAGCTTATACCGAAGCTCAGATGAGCACAATCCACAAATTTTGGGGAAGGATATATTCTGTTGTCTTTATCCAATGCTCCCTTAAGGTCATGATCGGCAGATTAGGTCGATTATGTCTTGATACCATTAGGAGAAGATCTAGTAGCCTCTATTGACTCTCCCTGAATTGATGTCTTGCTAGTTTCTTTGATCTTCCATATCTGACCACTATTTCTATCTTTTGCCTTCTTGAAATTTTTTTCAAAATCACTCTTCAAATTTGCAACACTCTTACCAATATCACTTCCATTCTTCTATGAATTCATAGGAGGTGGTACTCTTCTATTATCTTGTCCATTATACAGTCAAAATTTTTCTATATGTCCTAGATTATTTCATTTGTAACATATAGGAGGTCTTCTTTCCTGATTGACTTGCAGCTTAAAGTATTTCACAATGTGTCCAATGTTATTACAGTTGTAGCATGTAGGTTTCACTGTAGATTCTCTTCCATTGTCTTGTCTATATCCTAATTGATTAGTTTTTCTACATTCTATTTTCTTGTGCCCATATCCATTACATTTAAAACAATAGCCAGAAAAAGTTCTAAAAGGGGCATTACCTCTACAGTCTCTCTTCATGTGTCCAAATCTATTGCAGCCAAAGCATCTACCTCTGAAGGGTCTGATCTACTCTTTAGGCTCTTCAATAGAAGGTTTCTCAGCATCAATCTTCTCATTTGATTTATCTTCCTGATTCTTTGAACATTCAGCTTCATTCAAGCCAATACCAGTCATATAACCTTTAGGTTTCTATTTTTCTCTCTATTCATCAATAAAATCATTATTGGTGTGAAGTTTCTCAATGTGTTTCTTTGCTTCAACAAGTTCACCTTTTATAATCTGATTGTATTTCTCCATTTCTAGATACTTGTTCTTGTAGTTGTCAGCCTCATTTTTCATTTGATCTAATACACTGTTTAAAGATTCTTCAACTTTCTTCTTTGCATCCTTCTGTACCTGTATTTCTTTAGCCATAGTCTAATTTTCAAGTTTCAAAGTTTCATTTTCTTCTTTTAGTAGCTTCACCTTATCTGAATTGTCTTCATCTAAATCCTCTTTTATCTGAACCAAAAGATCTTGTCTTTGATTTCTAAAAAGATCAAGTTGATCTTTGAGTCTCTTTATGAATTTCTCATCTATTTGCATGTTGAATCTCAATTCTCCATTCTCTTCTTTTTATTTATCAAGGTCTTAAAGTGCAACATCAAAGTTTTCTTGCAAACTGTCCAAATCCATTCTGATCTCCCTCAAGGTGATAGAATTTCTCTCCAAGGGCCAAAAGCTCTGATGCCAATTTTTAGGATTGGATAATACTGAGAGGGGGGTGAATCAGCATTATAGCACTTTATTAAATTCTTCAACTAATTAAATATTAACCATAAACTTGCAGTAAAAAAAAGAACATAAGCAAATGACACAGTAATCATAACACCATATTTTGTTTTTGAGGAAACCCTGGCCAAGGAAAAACCTCGGTGGGGTACCCACGAGCATGTACTAAAGTATGATTTTCCTATAAGGAGACCTAGCCCTATTAGGAACTGATTATTACATAGTACATTTCCTTGTTAGAGGAATAACAACCTTGTTAAAGGTTCACAACACCCTGTTAGGGGCCAACTAAGCTTACATCTGTTACAATATAATTAAGGTTACAAAGTGTTCTTAGTCATGAACAAAACAAGAAACAATGGTGCTTATATAGTTCCTTTATAGTTCTTCAATGATCTCTACCATTTTCTACTCTTCCATTCACTCAACAACTCATCCAACTGTCCAACTAACACACACTCAATCTTTATCAAAAATATCTTACATATATATCTCACAACTTTACAAAGTTGACTCTCAATATGAATATTATAAATATTACAAAGTTGGCCTTCAATAAAAAATACATTTAATATAGTAAAAAATAAATTCATAGTTGATACTCTTGCATAGTCAATGTGGAGGTTATCAACAACCAAAATACAACTTTGATTGTCTGAAGTCCAAGCCATACTCCCTCAATCTTTGCTACTATCAAACTGCTCTATTTTTTTGTTCTGTTGCAGTCTGTCTGACTTCAATTCTATCTAACTCACCATAGACTCAACAAAAATAAAATCGATCTTAGTTGGAGGTAATACATACCCCATACTATCTTCCTCTAATCTCTCTTTCCCTAAATCATCAATCTTGATCTTTGGCATCCAAAACACTTTTATATCTCTACTTCTACACTTAGTCAATTTCTAAATCATCAAAACTTATCTTTTCCGGAATCGATCTGAAATCCAAATGTGTTTCCATAAATCAAAACAAAAAATAAATCACATTTACACAAAATTGATTACTTTCCAACATTCTAAAGGATTCGAGACCTTCGAACCTCTTCATAGATGCAAGATCCTTTTGGTGGGTTCTCTGTTATAATACAAATGGCGTCAAGATCCATATTCTAGACATCAGTTTCAGTGATGTTTTGTACAACGCTTTTCAATTTAGAATCTTAGAGCTATCCTTGGTGCATGAAATTCATTTTAATGGGTGGCTTCTCCAATATCAATTCTCCATTGGTATTTTTCATGGGAGGTAATGTAGGTGCTTGTGTTACAAGTGCTTGAGCCACCATCTGATTTTGACTTGTATCTTGCAATAGCACAATGTAAGGTTCAATATATTATATAAGTAATTTATCTTTCTTGACAATATTGGTTCTATTTATCCTATGAGGAAATGGATTTGGACCTTATGGAGTGAGCATACCTAAATAAAGAGGGGTGATAAGGATATGATTCCCCAGTCCTCAAGTCTAAAGATATCCCTATTTCAATATTTGGGTTTTAGGAAAAAGGGGATGGAAATACATGTACATGCATTTGATAATACATCTCCCTAAAAAGGGAAAGCCAAAAGTGAGAACCAAAAACTCAAAAATTTGAAATGGCTTAGGCTTGATTCATCTTACCTTGTTTGTCATTTCATGTTGCAGGTCATTATAGTTGCAAGATCCTAAGAAAGGAGGTCTAGGGATCTAGGTTTAGGAATTGAAAAACCATAGGGATCTAATTATAGGATGAATAACATTAGATTCATGGGCTTGGAGTTTTCAAGGCTTTGTTATTATTGACATTTTTTGAAAGATTAAACATCAAAAAGGGTTGGGAATATTCTCCCTCAAGGAGCACAGTTCTTGATGAATTTTATGATGTGTAGGATTATGTAAGGCAAGAAAACCTTAAATTTTTAATTCCATCAGTTTAGACTCACATGTTCAGAGCACTAGAAAGCCCTAAATTGGTGAGATTAATGAATTCAAATATGATACATTGGATTTCAACGCATGTAAAAAATAGAAGTGCTTGTAAAATTGAGCATGCATAAGGCACCTAGATCATGGATTTTTAAAGGTAAAAACACTTATATTTAAGCTATAAATGGAAACCATATACTATGGAAGCAAGAACACTAGATTAAAATTGAAAAACAAAAAGAAATAATTCTTACCTTCTTAAACATGAAGATGATGAAACACACACATCCACCTAAAACAATAAAGAATGCAATTATAGCTCTTAAAATCATAGTAAAATTGGTCATGGGCGAGGCTAGGTCACAAATAAGCTCTAATTCTCATTTCAACACTTGGTAAGAAAAAAATGGGCTTTAATTGGTAATTTATAGCCAATCAGGCTAGGTGCATTAAATACATTTCATTTTTTTCTACACAAGGAGAACTTGGGTGTGCTGGAGACTAGGATCTTGGAATTTTGAACATCTTGAAGAGCTTAGACTACTTTCTAGGTGTTATGAAATCCTGAGGTCCAAGGACTTGACCAAGGGACCAAAACATAAGGGGAGGAATCAAGAGTCCCAAAATTTAAAGTACCAAAAGGGGACAAAAAACATAGAAGCAAAAAAAAGCGAGACCCAACATTTTTTGAGAAAAAATGTTTGGATGGTTATGTAGGGCATAAAAAATGGTGACCAATTAGGAAAAATGCATTTTGTATTTTGGAACTCCAAAATCCTCTACAATTCTAATACCTCATGGACTACTATCATTTAGGGTTATGTTTAGCATTATGAATTTGACATTAGTAAAGGAACCAATCCTTGGCACATCTATAATAGTCCTCAACATATCCCATTTTGTGTTCTTTAATTATCATCTTTCCTCTTATAACATTTGGAACAAAAGAGGTGTCACTTATGGCCTTGGAAATTTTCATTGATTGTTGTCATTGTTCGAAGGTATACTTGGTCCCAACTTCTCTTGATTCATTTTCCTTTATATTTTTTATTTTAATAAGTTATATATACTCCTTGCACCAATTATAATAGGTTTTATTACGTTGGTGATACTTCTTTCACTGAGTCACACCTTTTTATTATTACTTTAAATTAGGGATTCTATGGGGTATTGTAGGGAAGTTATATCACATACTTGTGCACTTAGCCAAAGTGCCACCACTCTAATGACTGGGTCATGTAAGAACCTATACAAAGGAGTTCCATAAGATGTCCCTCAAGGAAAAAGTACCTAAAAATGAGAAGAAAAACTTTAAAAGGTATAGTAATGGTCTCAGAGACAATATTAAGGATGAACTTAGTCTATTCAATCCTGAGATAGTTCATAAATGTTTTCAAATGGCATTGAGAAAGGAATAAAAACAAAGGGGGAGGGAGATAACCAAATTATAGGAAGAGCAGGAAACTTCAGAGGAAGAAGTAGATTTGGTGGAAGAGGAACATCTCCTAGGCCACAAGGAGAGTCAAATAGCCAGAATCAAGAAGGTGAGTTAGGTCACGGGGGAAATTTTAGAGGAAGTAGGTCTAGTAGAAGGGGAATATTTAGACGTAGGGGATTAAGTGTGTTAACTGGAAGATGTTTCACTTGAAACCAGACTAGATACCAGTATTTTAGATTCCCTGAGAAACAAGGGTCAACCAGTTAAGGATAAGAAAGAAGGATTCATTTGGAACATGAAGAAGATTATGTCTGCTGAGATCAATCAGATGGATCAAGATAGAGGGTGACAGATGGTGGAAAATAAAGAGGATCACGAATGGTAGATCAATATATGATAGTGTTTTGCTATCACATGAAACAAAGATGCAAGGAAGATAATCATCACGTGGTAGAGAAATGCGTGACACGTGTCTAGGGAAATGGTAGGAAGTGTGGAGATGATGCACATGGGCTAAGGGAAAGGTGTTTTAGAGGGCCAATGGATAGATGGAACATGATATTTAAGATAGAGATGCCACAGGAATTGACAGTGGTTAAGTAATTTTATTTTTTATTTTTTACCCAAACAAATAAAGCATATCAACAGATGTGTTTTAAAAGCTGATAATGTTTAAATCTCGACCATTGATGTCTTCTTCGGCACTACTTGTGACCGTTTGAAAATAAATTCAAAATTTTAAATCTTTTACTGCACATTTTTGTTGCTAGACGACAAATGATTTGTCTCAGAGCTCCATTAATGTTTCAAATTGATCTTTTGGATAATTTTTTGACACCTATAGAGCCATTTTGGATGGAGATTTGATAGTTCTAGGCGTATTTATGTCTGAAGTGATGCAGTTAGGGTTTCTGATCAGATTGTTTCATCTTGGTACTGCCTGGTATTTTATTCATTAATGAGAGCATTACTTGATGTCACGACTTTGATTTACTTTCAACATCAAAAGTACTATGTTTACATTCAAGGGAGTTTTTTAGTTGTTTCCATATCAGATTTGCATAGGATAAAGGCAAGATTTTAGTGGTTCAACTTGTTTTTAGAATTGAATGCTTACATTTTATGGTTGTAAGCCTAACCCTAAATGCTTAGATACTTTTTGCATTCTTGTTGATATAAAGGAATTTTTCAAGACGATTTAGAGGGGCTGGAGAATTGGGAGAAATTTTTAAGAGCATTAGGCATCTATTTGGTTTCCAGTCTAGGATATAGAAAATGTAATTTTAGATTGTGTCAAGGAAGAAATGAAAGTTCTTTCATCTTTTGCAAACTGTCATATTGTATATTTCCTTGTCATACTGAATTAGGAATTTGTTGCAGATTTGATTCTAAGCAGTTAATTGAATGTATGTTTGTCATTGATGAAAACATATAATACACAGTAGTAATTCTATATGCACTTATCCAAATGATGATATGAAGAATTTCATGGATAGATACATGCTTTTGACATGTTTATTATGTTATGTTCATACACGCAGACCCAAATATCATGTTTTAGTAAAGTTATGTAATTCTGTTATTGGCAGTTACAGTTCAGGAAGTGTAATGGTTTAGGGCTGACGTATATCACATGTTTGTTGACTTACGCCTATCTTCTGTATATGCATGTCTATATTCATGTTTATTTATGAGCTGATGATATTAATCCAAAGATGCCAAACATGTTTCAAGAAGATTACAAAGTTAGAGTAAAATTGGTGTGGCCGACTTAGTGAAGCGTCGTGTCTATTTGATTTATACTTGCGCGGTTGTAATTATGCTTGCGTGCTTAGTAGAACCAACAAGAATGTAATGAAGAGTTGTCTCATAGGTCCCATGATCTTATACTATGAGGAAGATACTTATAACAAGTCAAAGGTGAAACGCTAAGTGTGGATGATATGAAAAGATAAGAAAGATGTACAGAGCAGATCATCAGAGTTGGTTCATTCATCAAGAGTCTATGTGAAGAAGAAGTGAAAAATTGCAATACACTAGAACTGATCAAGACATCAGGTCTACTCTAAAGTTCATCATCAGATATAGTGCATATCTATTATTCAGAAGGTTGTAGCCTTCACCATCAAGCAGTGAGCTTTTGGACAGTGAGTCCATCACCCCTAACAGGGTTATTTGTAAAAGACTCCTAAAAGGGTCTGACCCTTAACCAGGTCACTATACTTATTGAATTGTATTGTACAACTCCTAACAGGGTTGAAATGTCTTCTAACAGGGATTACTACAAACAAGTATAGTTTATTGTGGGTGCTAATTCCCACCAGGGTTTTTACCATTTGGTTTCCCCATAATAAAATTGTGTGTTAAGTACTGTGTTATCTGATTAAGCATTTACTTGGTTGTATTCTAAAGTTAAAGAAGTAAAAAGAACTAAAGTTACTGATAACTGATTCACCCCCCCTCTCAGTTATCCTTTGGGACTATTCTAAGAATTGGTATCAGAGGCAAGTGCCTTGGAGAAGAAGCCTAACAGCTTAAGGTAGATCAGACGTCCTTCAAAAAAGAAAGCCCTAAGTTTGATGGAGAAAATTATTTGGATTGGAAAAACAAAATGATAACACACTTACAGTGTATTGGCTTTGAGATCTTTGAAATTGCTACACAAGAGGTTGTAATTCCATCTCTGAAAGACCTTGCAAAGGATAATGCTACTAAAAGACAATAGGATATATTCACACATAATGCAATTTCCAAAGAAGCGCCAATCAGTGCCTTATCTGACAGTGAGTTTTCTGAAATCAAGAAAATTGACAGAGCATATACCATATGGAATTATTTAGAAGACATGTTTGAAGGAGATGTTCAAGCAAAGAATGCACGCAGGAAGACATGGAAGAAGAAATACAACAGTCTTGAGATGTTACCTAAAGAGAACATTAGAGCTTACAATCAAAGGATAAATGAAGCAGTATCCAAAATCAGGAACAATGGTGGTCAAATATCAGAAGAAGATATAATGGACAGGTTGCTAACTACTTTGACATCAAACTATGAAAACAAGATCAATATTCTAGAGGAAACTATGCAATTCTCACAAAACATCAAGAGAGAGACTCTAATCATTAAAATCTCTTCATTTGAGATATCACGATTGAAGACTGAACCTAAAAGTGAAAAATATTTCAAAGGCTCAGTCCATGGTAAGAAATCCTTACAGATTCCCAGTCATAGTGAGAAAGAAGAAGTTGATGAAGAACTTGAAGAAATCATTGCTATGATTGCTAGAAGAGAAAAGAAAGGAAAAGGAAAAGGAAAATATGTAGGAAAACTTCCATTCAAATGTTTTTCATGTAATAAGATAGGTGACTTTGCATCTAAATGTGCCACAAGAGTCAAGAAGTTCAGATTTGATTACAAACCCAAAAATAAGAAGGAATGTTATCATGTTGAAGAAGGTGTAACCGATGAAGATTCAGGAGAAGATGAAATTGGATTTGTTGCCGTTAGAGATGTGGAAAGGTTTCTTGAGGAAATGGAAATTGCAGATGAAAAGGAAGAATAAGAGCTAGCCCTAATTTCCAAAGCAGACATCATAACTTATTGGATCATTGACAATGGATGCTGTCATCATATGACTGGTGACAAAGACAAGTTTGTTCAGTTAGACAAGTACAAAGGTGGTATTGTTAGATTTGGAGATAACACTCCTAAACCTATCATAGGTAGAGGTTCTATCACTTTGGATGGAAAGAATAAGATAGATGATGTTCTATATATTTATGGATTACATCATAACTTGTTAAGTGTTGGACAGCTACTTGACAAAGGTTATCATTTGGAGTTCAAAGACAACAAGTGCATCATTAACAACAAGGTTGGAGACATGATTGCATCGGGATCCAAAATAAAAGGTAATGTTTTTCACCTTAATTCTTATGTAAATTGTTTTTTTGCAAAGGTGGATGACAGTTGGTTATGGCACAAGAGACTTTGTCATATCAACTTTGATAATATCGTAAAGATAAAAAATGTTAAGGTAGTTAGAGACCTACCAAGTATTGCAAGACCAATTGACACAATATGCAGGGAATGTGTTATGGGAAAGCATGTAAGGAGTTCCTTCAGAAGCAAGAAGATATGAGCTAAAAACAAATTGGACCTAGTACATACAGATTTGTGTGGTCCTACCCAAAAAAAGATCATACTATGGAGAGAGGTAATTCATTTTGTTTATTGATGATTTTTCTAGGATGATGTGGGTTGCATTTTTAAAGGAGAAGTGTGAAGCCTTTGAGAAGTTCAAAATATTCAAAGCCAAAGTTGAGAATGAATCAAGATTGAAATTGAAATGTCTGAGATCAGATAGAGGAGGAGAGTTCACCTTTGATCAATTTTATGATTATTATGAAGAACATGGTATTAAAAGACAGTTGGGTGCACCTAGAACCCCTCAGCAGAATGGGATTACAGAATGGAGGAATAGAATCATACTTGATATAGCGCACACTATGATGATTGAGGGAAAAGTTGTGCACACCTATTAGAGAGATGTAGTAAACACATCAGTATATACTATCAACAAAACCCAATTAAGGCCAGGTGTGGATAAGACATCATATGAACTTTGGTTTGGCAATGTACCTATAGTAAAGTATTTCAAAATCTTTGGCAGCAAGTCCTACATCAAGAGAGATGATGGTGCTGGTAAGTTTGATGCTAGAAGTGATGAAGGTATTTTCCTTGGTTATTCTACTAAAAGCAAAGCGTATAGATGTTTTAATTTGAGGTTAAAGAAGATAATTGAAAGCACACATTTTAAGATTGATGAAAATTTTATGGTTCAAGAAAGATACTATGAATATGCACCTAGGATTAAGGATGAACCCAGACCTAGCAGCAAAGAGATTGTTATTGAAGAAATGTTTGATTGCATTGATGTCTCATGTAATGACCCTGAATCAAGAAGAGAAGAATCACAGATTATAGAAGAAGAAGACACACCTAAGGTTCCAAAATTCACATCTAGATACCACTCTAAAGATGACATCATTGGAGATTAGAGAAGCAGTGTTTTGACCAGATCTAAAGAAAAAGGTCTAGCAATGGATGAAGAGGTATTTTTACTTTCATAAATTGAACCCTTAAGTGTTGAAGATGCTTGTAATGATTCTGATTGGAAGAATGAAATGAAAGATGAATTAGATCAGATAATAAAAAATGATACATGGGAATTAGTCCCTAGACCTAGTAACAAAAATGTGATTGGAACAAAGTGGGTATTCAGAAACAAGATGAATGAAGATGGTACAATGGTTAGAAACAAAGAAAGATTGGTATGCAAGGGATATGCACAAAGAGAAGGAATAGACTACATAGATACATTTTCCACTGTGAGCAGATTGGAAGCCATAAAGTTGTTCTTGGCATATGCAACAGTCAAAGACTTTAAATTTTATCAAATGGATGTAAAATCAGATTTTCTGAATGGTGATTTGAATGAAGAAGTCTACATTGAACATCCTGAAGGATTTAGTCTTTCAGATGAACCAGACATGGTATGAAAATTGAAGAAAGCACTCTATGGTCTTAAACAGGCCCCAAGAGCTTGGTATGAAAGACTTGATGGTTATCTTACCAAGATTGGATTCAAGAAAGGAGCATCAGATTATAACCTATTCACAAGAGATACACCTAATGGATTATTGTTAGTTTCTATATTTGTTGATGAAATTATCTTTGGGGGTAATGACAAGCTCAGTAAAGCATTTGCAAAAGAAATGCACAATGAATTTGAAAAGAGTATGATTGGTCCTATAAAATATTTTTTGTGACTAAATGTAAAGCAAAAAGATAAAGGTATATTTATTAATCAGTCTAAATATGTGAAGGAAATACTGAAGACTTTTTAGATGGAAGATTGTAATCTAGTATGCACTCCCATGATAACAAGAAGCAAGCTTTCAAAAGATGATGACTCCACAGCAGTTGATAAGACATTGTACAAATCTATGATTGGTAAACTCATTTATCTAACTCAATCTAGACCTGACA
>MU224926.1:359875-383746 GCA_018584345.1 Thuja plicata
AAAAGATGATGACTCCACAGCAGTTGATAAGACATTGTACAAATCTATGATTGGTAAACTCATTTATCTAACTCAATCTAGACCTGACATATCTAATGCAGTTGGCATTGTTGGAATATTTGTAGCTGAACCCAAGAAAAATCACTTAATGACAGTAAAAAGGATATTTAGATATCTAAAGGGAACTATAGACTATGGTTTATGGTATCCTAAATCAGAGAATGTAAAAATTCATGTGTATACAGATTCAGATTGGGCAGGTTGTATTGATGACAGGAAGAGAACTCTAGGAGGAGCAGTATTCCTTAGAGACAGGTTGGTTTCTTGGACAAGCAAGAAGCAGAACTATATTTCTCAGTTAACAACAGAAGCTAAATATGTTGCTGTAGCACTAAATTGTTCAACCATGGTTTGGATCAAGCAGATGGTTAAATAATTTGGCACCCAGGTTGATTATCCTATTGTTATTCATTGTGATAATCCTAGCACTATCAACATGTCTAAGAACCCTGTGATGCATGCAAAGACAAAACACATAGAGATCAAGTACCATTTCTTAAGAGAAAAGGTTGCAGACAAAGAAGTTAAATTGGACTATGTGAACACCAAAGAACAGTTGCCAGATATTTTCACAAAGCCCTTATCAAAGGATACTTTTGAGTATCTCAGGGAGAAGTTGAGAGTAATTCCCTCTCCTAAGTCTATTTAGAAGAAGTAGCAAAGACATCAGTCATTAAGTGACTGATGAATGGTTGACTACTCTACGTCTGGAGTAGTACCTGTGCCTAAAGAACTATGGCATCCTTTGCCATTGATGTCAAAGGGGGAGTATATAATAAGGAGAAGTATGTACTAAGGGGGAGCATATAATCTAGGGGAGTATATAGATGGAACAAAAACACAGACAGAGGAAGTGCAGCAGTATAGAGAAATATTTGATGAGGATATTGAGAAGATTGTAAAAGAAAGAGGACACCATGAACATAGGATGTTTTTGATATCATATGTTTCCATCAATATCAAAGGGAGAGATTGTTGGAGATTTGATTCTGAGCAATTGATTAATTGTATGTTTGTCATTGATGACAACATATAATATACAGTAGTAATTCTGTATGTACTTATCCAAATGATGATATGAAGACTTGCATGGATAGATACATGTTGTTGACATGTTTATTATGTTATGTTCATACACGTAGACCCAAATATCATGTTTTAGTAAAGTTACATAATTCTGTTATTTCCAGTTACAGTTTAGGAAGTGTAATGGTTTAGGGCCGACGTATATCACATGTTTCTTGAGTTGCACCTATCTTCTATATATGCATGTGTATATTCATGTTTAGTTATGAGCTGATGATATTAATCCAAAGGTGCCAAACATGTTTCAAGAAGATTTCAAAGTTAGAGTAAAATTGGTGAGGCCGACTTAGTGAAGCATCATGTCTATTTGATTTATACTTGCGTGGTTGTAATTATGCTTGTGTGCTTAGTAGAGTCGACAAGAATGTAATTAAGAGTTGTCTCATTGGTCCCATGATCTTATACGATGAGGAAGATACTTATAACAAGTCAAAGGTGACACGCTATGTGTGAATGATATGAAAAGATAAGAAATGTGTACAAAGAAGATCACCATAGTTGGTTCATTCATCAAGAGTCTATGTGAAGAAGAAGTGAAAGATTTCAATACATTGAAACTAATCAAGACAATAGGTATACTCTACAGTTCATCATCAGATATAGTGTATATCTATTATTCAAAAGGTTGTAGCCTTCACCATCAAGCAGTGAGCTTTTGGACAGTGAGTCCATCACCCCTAACAGGGTTATTTGTAAAAGAATCCTCACAGGGTCAAACCCTTAACCAGGTCACTATACTTATTGCATTGTATTGTACAACTCCTAACAGGTTTGAAATATCTCCTAACATGGATTACTACAAACAAGTATAGTTTATTGTGGGTGCTAATTCCCACCGGGGTTTTTACCATTTGGTTTCCACATAATCAACTTGTGTGTTAAGTATTGTGTTATCTGATTAAGAATTTACTTGGTTGTATTCTAAAGTTAAAGAAGTAAAAAGAACTAAAGTTACTGATAACTAATTCACCCCCCCTCCTCTCAGTTATCCTTTGGAACTATTCTAGCAATTGGTATCAGAGCCAAGTGCCTTGGAGAAGAAGCCTAATAGCTTAAGCTAGATCAGATGTCTTACTTTAGAAAAGAAAGCTGTAAGTTCAATGGAGAAAATTATTTGGATCAGAAAAAAAAAATGATAACACACTTACATTGTATTGACTTTGAGATCTTTGAAATTTCTACACAAGAGGTTGTAATTTGATCTTTGAAAGACATTGCAAAGAACGATGTTACTAACAGACAAAAGGATATATTCACACATAATGCAATTTCCAAAGAAGCCCTAATCAACGCCTTATCTGACAGTGAATTTCTGTAATCAGGAAAATTGATAGAGCATATACCATATGGAAGTATTTGCAAGACATGTTTGGAGGAGATGTTCAAGCAAAGAATGCATGTAGGAAGACATGGAAGAAGAAATACAATAGTCTTGAGATGTTCCTTGAAGAGAACATTAAAGCTTACCATCAAAGGATAAATGATGTAGTATCCAGAATCAAGAACAATGGAGGTCAAATATCAGAAGAAGATATAATGGACAAGTTGCTAACTACGTTGACATCAGACTATAAAAACAAGATCAATATTCTAGAGGAAACTATGCAATTCTCACAAAATTTCAAGAGAGAGACTCTAATCACCAAAATCTCTACATTTGAGATATCAAGATTGAATACTGAACCTAAAAGTGAAAAAACTTTCAAAGCCTCAGTCCATGGTAAGAAATCCTTACACATTCCCAGCCATAGTGAGAAAGAAGAAGTTGATGAAGAACTTGAAGAAATCATTGCTATCATTGCTAGAAGTGAAAAGAAAGGAAAAGGAAAATATGCAAGACAACTTCCATTCAAATGTTTTTCATGTAATAAGATTGGATTTGTCACCGTTAGAGATATGGAAAGGTTTCTTGAGGAAATGGACATTGCAGGTGAAAAGGAAGAATAAGAGCTAGCCCTAATTTCCAAAGCAGACATCAAAATTGATTGGATCATTGACAGTGGATTCTCTCATCATATGACTGGTGACAAAGATAGGTTTTTTCAGTTAGACAAGTACAAAGGTGGTATGGTTATATTTGGAGATAACACTCCTAAACCTATCATAGGCAAAGGTTCTATCACTTTGGATGGAAATAATAAGATAGATGATGTTCTATATGTTGATGGATTACATCATAACTTGCTGAGTGTTGGATATCTACTTGAAAAATGTTATCATTTGGAGTTCAAAGACAACAAGTGCATCATTAACAATAAGGATGGAGACATGATTGCATCAGGCTCCAAAACAAAAGGTAATTTTTTTAGCTTAATTTTGATGTAAGTTGTTTTGTTGCAAAGGTGGATGATAGTTGGTTATGGCACAAGAGACTTTGTCATATCAACTTTGATAATATAGTAAAGATAAAAAATGTTAAGGTCGTTAGAGACCTACCAAGTATTGCAAGACTAGTTGACACAATATGCAGGGAATGTGTTATGGGAAATTTTGTAAGGAGTTCCTTCAGAAGCAAGCAGAACTCAGCTAAAAACAAATTGGACCTATCACATACAGATTTGTGTGGTCCTACCCAAAAAAGATCATACTACGAAGAGAAGTACTTCATTTTGTTTATTGATGATTTTCCTAGGATGATGTGGGTTGCGTTTTTAAAGGAGAAGTCTGAAGCCTTTGAGAAGTTCAAAATATTCAAAGCCAAAGTTGAGAATGAATCTGGATTGAAATTGAAATGTCTGAGATCGGATAGAGGAGGAGAGTTCACCTCTGATCATTTTTATGATTATTGTGAAGAACATGGTATTAAAAGATAGTTGAGTGCACCTAGAACCCCTCAGTAGAATGGGATTGCAGAAAAGAGGAATAGGATCATAGTTGATACAGTGTGCACTATGATGATTTAGGGAAAATTTGCACACACCTATTAGAGAGATGCAGTAAACACAATAGTATATACTATCAACAAAACCCAATTAAGGCCAAGCACAGATAAGACATCATATGAAATTTGGTTTGGAAATGTACCTACAGTAAAGTATTTCAAAATCCTTGGCAACAAGTGCTACATCAAAAGAGATGATGGTGTTGGTAAGTTTGATGGCAGAAGTGATGAAGGTATTTTCCTTGGTTATTCTACTAAAAGCAAAGCATATAGATGTTTCAATTTGAGGTTAAAGAAGATAATTGAAAGCACACATGTTAAGATTGATGAAAATTTTATGGTTCAAGAAAGATACTATGAATATGAACCTATGATTGAGGATGAACCTAGACCTAGCAGAAAAGATACTTTTATTGAAGAAATGTTTGATTGCATTGATGTCTCATGTAATGACCCTGAATCAAGCAAAGAAGAATCACAGATTATAGAAGAAGAAGACACACCTAAGGTTCCAAAATTCACATCTAGATACCACTCTAAAGATGACATCATTGGAGATTAGAGCAGCAGTGTTTTGACCAGATCTAAAGCAAAAGGTCTAGCAATGGATGAAGAGGTATGTCTACTTTCACAGATTGAACCCTTGAGTGTTGAAGATTCTTGTAATGATTCTGATTGGAAGAATGCAATGAAAGAAGAGTTAGATCAGCTAATCAAAAATGATACATGGGAACTAGTCCCTAGACCCAGTAACAAAAATGTGATTGGAACAAAGTGGGTATTTAGAAAAAATATGAATGAAGATGGTACAGTGGTTAGAAACAAAGCAATATTGGTATGCAAAGGATATGGGCAGAGATAAGGAATAGACTACACAGATACATTTTCCCCTGTGAGAAGACTGGAAGCCATAAAGTTGTTCTTGGCATATGCAATAGTAAAAGACTTTAAAGTTTATCAAATGGATGTAAAATCAGATTTTCTGAATGGTGATTTGAATGAAGACACCTACATTGAACAACCTAAAGGATTTAGTCTTTCAGATGATCCAGACATGGTATGCAAATTGAAAAAAGCACTCTATGGTCTTAAACTGGCCCCAAGAGCTTGGTATGAGAGACTTAATGGTTATCTTACCAAGATTGGATTCAAGAAAGGAGTAGCATATTATAACCTATTCATAAGAGATAAACCTGATGGATTATTGTTAGTTTCTATATTTGTTGATGAAATTATCTTTGGGGGTACTGACAAGCTCAGTAAAGCATTTGTAAAAGAAATGCATAATGAATTTTAAATGAGTATGATTGGTCTGATAAAATATTTTTTGGGACTAAATGTAAAGAAAATAGATAAAGGTATATTTATTAATCAGTCTAAATATGTGAAGGAAATACTGAAGACTTTTTAGATGGAAGATTGTAAGCCAGTATGCACTCCCATGATAAAAGGAAGCAAGCTTTCAAAAGATGATGACTCCACAACAGTTGATAAGACATTGTACAAATCTATGATTGGTAAACTTATTTATCTAACTCAATCTAGACCTAATATATCTAATACAGTTGGAATTGTTGGAAGATTTGCAGCTGAACCCAAGAAAAATCACTTAATTGCAATAAAAAGGATATTTAGATATCTAAATGGAACTATAGACTATGGTTTATGGTATCCTAATTCAGATAATGTAAAACTTCAAGTGTATACAGATGTAGATTGGGTAGGTTGTATTGATGATAGGAAGAGAAATTTAGGAGGAGCAGTATTCCTTGGAGATAGGTTGGTTTCTTGGAAAAGCAAGAAGCAGAACTGTATTTCTCAGTCAACAGAAAAAGATGAATATGTTGCAACAACACTAAATTTTTCAACCATGGTTTGGATCAAGGAGATTGTTAGAGAATTTGGCATTCAAGTTGATTATCCTATTTTTATTCACTTTGATAATACTAGCACTATCAACATGTCTAAGAACCCTGTGATGCATGCAAAGACAAAACACATAGAGATCAAGTACCATTTCATAAGAGAAAATGTTGCAGACAAAGAAGTTAAATTGGACTATGTGAACACCAAAGAATAGTTGGAAGATATTTTCACAAAGACCTTATCAAATGATACTTTTGTGTATCTTAGGGATAAGTTGGGAGTAATTCCCTCTCCTAAGTCTTTTTAGAAGAAGGAGCAAAGACATCAGTCATTAAGTGACTGATGAATGGTTGACTACTCTACTTCTAGAGTAGTACCTGTGCCTAAAGAACTATGGTGCCCTTTGCCATTGGTGTCAAAGGGGGAGTATATAGTAAGGATAAGTATGTACTAAGGGGGAGCATATACTCTGGGGGAGTATATAGATGGAACAAAAACACAGACAGAGGAATTACAATAGTTTAGAGAAATCTTTGATGAGGATATTGAGAAGATTGTAAAAGAAATAGGACACCGTGAACAGAGGATGTTTTTGATATCATATGTTGCCATCAATGTCAAAGGGGGAGATTGTTGGATATTTGATTCTGAGTAGTTGATTGATTGTATGTTTGCCATTGATGACAACATATAATACACAGTAGTAATTCTGTATGCACTTATCCAAATGATGATCTAAATACTTGCATGGATAGATACATGTTGTTGACATGTTTATTATGTTATGTTCATACATGCAGAACCAAATATCATGTTTTAGTAAAGTTATGTAATTATGTTATTGGTAGTTATAGTTCAGGAAGTGTAACGGTTTAGGGCCGACGTATATCACATGTTTCTTGACTTGCGCCTATCTTCTAAATATGCATGTGTATTTTCATGTTTAGTTATGAGCTAATGATATTATTCCAAAGGTGCCAAATGTGTTTCAAGAAGATTACAAAGTTAGAGTAAAATTGGTGAGGCCGACTTAGTGAAGCATCGCATCTATTTGATTTATACTTGCGCAGTTGTAATTATGCTTGCATGCTTAGTAGAGCCAACAAGAATGTAATGAAGAGTTGTCTCATAGGTCCCATGATCTTATACTATGAGGAAGATACTTATAACAAGTCAAAGGTGACACGCTAAGTGTGAATGATACAAAAAGATAAGAAAGATGTACATAGCAGATCATCAGAGTTGGTTCATTCATCAAGAGTCTATGTGAAGAAGAAGTGAAAGATTGTAATACACTGGAACTGAAAAATATAGTAGGTCTACTCTATAGTTCATCATCATATATAGTGTATATCTATTATTCAAAAGGTTGTAGCCTTCACCATCAAGCAGTGAGCTTTTGGACATTGAGTCCATCACTCCTAACAGGGTTATTTGTAAAAGACTCCTAACAGGGTCCGACCCTTAACCAAGTCACTATACTTATTGTATTGTAATATACAACTCCTAACAGGGTTGGAATATCTTCTAACAGGTATTACTAAAAACAAGTATAGTTTATTGTGGGTGCTAATTCCCACTAGGGTTTTTACCATTTGGTTTCCCCATAATCAAATTGTGTGTTAAGTACTGTGTTATCTGATTAAGCATTTACTTGGTTGTATTCTAAAGTTAAAGAAGTAAATAGAACTGAAGTTATTGGTAACTGATTCACCCCCCCCCCTCTTAGTTATCCTTTGGGACTATTCTAACATAATTAGTTTCTTCATAATTAATATATGTTTTCTAAGAATTAAGTCTCTCCTTTGTGTTATTGACTAAATTGCAAGTTTCTAACTTAATGCATAAGTCTTTCTTATTCATATGTGTGTTCCTTAGGTATTGGATTTTAGGTCAAACTAATCTCTTTGGACATTACATTGATTATGTTTGGATATCTATTTGAGGATCTTGTAGTGTGTGATTTTGAGAATTCTTATGTTCATGGCTTTGAATCTGTGCCAATAAGGTGTTTTCAATTTCAGTATTTTATTTAGTTTTTTCCCCAATGGATAAGGCACTAATATAGGATTTTTTTTTTTTTTGAGATACATATCTAAATGGTTTGGCTATGTTCTGTCCCTAAAATTTATATCAAACTCATTCACAAGTTTTTTATAGTTACAGTTGTCTTTCTTATTCCACCCATGGTAGTGAAGATTCAATGAATGCTAGGTTGGAATTTAGTTCTTTCTTACAATCAATGTGTTTTTCATAATCCAAAGGTAAAAGGTTTTGTAAAGAGATGAGTTTAGTCTGGATTGGGTGTACCCAACTCGGTTTTGTAGAGACGAAAGTGCAAAGGGAAGTATTGTCCCTATAGTTGGTCCACTTTTCTTACAGAGCTTTCATACTTGGACCTAACCACTCCTAACATCAGTCTCAAGGCATATTGGTGGCTTTAGATAGAATAATAGTTTTAGACACCAACAAGATGGCAAAACTAGTGGGGAAAGTGTAGTAAATTACCATAATTGGGAAGTGAAGTTGATCATTGTAAGCATAGAGTTATTTAAGACTCACCTTTCTCATTGTTTTATCTTGTGAGTTCTCTTTTTTAGGGTTATTCATATTTTTTAGTGTTGTGTTCCCAACTACTATTGGGTGGCGACTGTGAAGTTTTCTCTACTGTAGTGTTGAGTATTAAAGTTTTTGTGTCACACACTTTGCAATATGAGTGACAAAGGCACCATGTCTTGATAAAAAAAACATCCTAAAGAGAGGTTGGGAAATTATTTCCCAACTATATCCAAGTTTGAATAGCCTAGAAGTGAAAGAGATAACCCTCAAGATGAAAGACAAAGGGAAGAGATTAGGGAAGAACGACTAGTCCAGCGTAGTCATGAATGAAATGCATTAGGATATGATGAAGCCATGGATGAGAGAATAGGTACTTATGGAGATTATAGTTCTCCTAATGAATGAGACAAAGAATAATCTATTTCTACTCTTCTAGATCTTGATAGTATGCCTGGTAAACTTGTTGAAGTAGAAAGAAGAATCCAAGAGTAAGTAACTATCAGACAAAAAAGATAAAAGCAAAGGGAAAATGAGATTAGACAAGATCAAGTTTTACTTAAATAGAGAATGAGGAAACTGTTAGAGTTAGATACAATGAATTATGTTGAAAAGCCTCAGAATTTTGAAGAGTATTAAAGTTTTTGTGTCACACACTTTCCAATATGAGTTACAGAGGCACCAGGTCTTGGTCAAAAAGACATCCAAAAGAGAGGTTGGGAAATGATTTCCCAATTACATCCAAGTCTGATCAGCCTAGAAGTGAAAGAGATACCCCTCAAGATGAAAGATAAAGGGAAGACATTAGGGAAGAAAGACTAGTCCATTGTAGTCATGAAGGAAATGCATCATAATATGAGGAAGCTACAGATGAGAGAATAGGTACTTATGGAGATAATAGTTCCCCTAATGAAGGAGAGGATGAAGAATTTGTTTCTACTCTTCCAAATATTAACACTATGGCTGCAAAACTTGTTGAAGTAGAAAGAAGAATCCAAGAGTAAGTAACTATAAGAAAAAAAGAGAAAAGCAAAGAGAAAATGAGATCAGACATGATGAATTTTTCCTTGAACAGAGAATGAGGAAACTATTAGAGTTAGAGGCAATGAATTATGTTGAAAAGACTCATAATTTTGAAGAGGAACCTGTTGTTCAAGTGATTAGTCATCAAGGCCCTAAAGACAAGGGAAAACAAGGAATGAAAGGGGTTTCAATAAATGACCCCAAATATTTCAAGGTCACAGTAGATCAGATGTCGAAATTGGACATCGATCTTGAAAGAGCTATGGTTGAAAATGAAATCATAGCTAGAAGCTTGAGAAGGAAGAATTGGAGGTTGCTACTTTACAAATGAAGAAGAAGGTTGATTTTCTTACACAAACAAAAAGGTCTGTTTATCTTGGTGCTTAAGAAGCTACAAGATCAAATACTAAAGCCTCTACTTCTCAAGACAATACTGCATTTTAAGGAATTTCTACTCACATAGAAAGGTAACAACAATTTTATTTTCATAATATTCATGGTTACCCTAGTGAGGTTCCAAGTGGCATTAGAGATAAGCTTCCTAGATTTTCTCGGGACAATGTAATCACATGTGAAGAACACTGAATTTTTTTTCTAATATGATGGACGATTATGAAAATTATGCATGAGGATGTATTAACGAAACTTTTTGTTTAGTCCTTAGTAGAGGATGCTAGGGATTGGTTTAGAGGGTTACCATATAATTATTTAGCATCAATGGATGAATTAATTGATTTATTTGAAGACCAATATGGTGACAATACCAATGAAGGATTCATGTTGAATGAATTCAACAATATAAAAAAGAATCAAAATGAAGATGTTGCAGAATTCAACATAAGATTTCAGAGAGCTATGCATAAAATTTTCCAAGTTATGAGACTTGATGAAATTTTTTGTCTATCTTCTTATCTTAATGTATTTGATTCTAAGATGGGATACCTCCTAAGAGATAAAAATATAGGGACTATAATCTAGATGCTTATAAAACATCTATCAATATAGAAACAAATAGGAAGGTATCTAGAAAATTGGGTAGAAGAGATGATTGGAAATATACAAGAAAGGAGTTGGATAAACCTTCAAATGCTAAGCCTAAGGAAGATGTCAATATGAAATAGATTTTGAAAGCGATAAAATACCTAGAGTGAGGAGAGAGTAAGAATCCTACAGCTCTAATTAAGAACATGCAATCCTATAATAGTTTCAGTTAGCAGCCTAGGATAAAAAACTACCCATACAATACCCAATGGAAGGATGGTACGCCCATTATTCCATAAAGGATAGAGAAGCCAAAAAAATATACTCTTGATCCTCTTCAGAGAAATTTAGCTAACATGAGTAGTGATAATTATTGGTGTGATGATTGTAAATCCCCACATAACCTTCCCAGTTGTGATTTTTCTTTGAAGATGTATCCAAGTTAGACTCAACAAGAAAAGGAAGAGGAAGATGAATAATATGATGATGTTGGGAATGCAATGGCTTCTACAGATTTCAAGAGTGAAGAATCTGATGACCAATCTGAAAGTCAGGAGTTGTATTCATTAGATGAAGAAGAATTTTACATGATCAAGATGAAGCTTAAAATTTCCTTTCATATGAGGAAAATGATGCAGACATTGATGAAATAAGGTGTAATGCTGCAAGATAAAAAGATCATTTTATGGCCAGAAGACCTTCAGATGCTAAAAGGGATAGAATTATAGAAAATTGGTTTCTCAATCAAAGATTAAGTATGATCTAAGAAATAGGATAGTTGGTAGTGCAAATGGTACACCAGCTGGTATGTTTATTACAAATAAAAAAGAAAGTCGTAAGGTGAAACCAAAGAAAGAAACAACTACATGAAATATGAAAAGGATAAAGGTAGGAACAAAGGATAAACCAAGAAATCCAAATATTATTCATAATATTAAATTAAAGACATCAGAGAGGAATTCTCTTCTATTCCAGAAGATGCTAAAGGATTTGAACCTAGTTTGGCTAGTCAAAATGATGATAGAAGTATTGATATTAACAAGCAAGACATTTCTGATATCAAGTATACTCATGTTGAAATGGGACAATTAATTTCACAAATCACAGTCAGAGTTCCACTTTTAGAAATGACAAGGATCCTTGAAAACAAGGAGACAACTTTAACATGGATGAATATGGTTTCTACCATAAGAGCTTTGAAATAAAAAATGGATGAAAAGAAAAAGAGCAGTAAGGAGAAGCCTGATACAAAGGGAAAAGAATCAGATGAAATTGTTTCTAAGATCCCTCAAATATTCCTAAATACTAATCATATCACTCCTCCTTTAGAAGTTGTGGATTCCTTTTCGTTAACATTAATTATTAACGGTAAGATGCTCAAGAATTGTATGATTGATTCAAGAGCATCAAACACAGTCATGCCTACAGAAATAATGAAAGCAATGGGAAAATAGGTAGATACTCCTCATGAGAGATGTCAAGCAATGGATTAAAGAGAAGTTTCTATTATAGGTACTATTAAAGGTTTTCCCTATTTACTTGCTGCATTTCCACAAAAGATTTTGACAATGAGTGTTCTAGTAGTTGACATTCCACCTCAATATAAGAATGTTTCTATCTAGAAAATGGAGTGCCTCAATGGGAGGGAGTATCCAGTGTGATTTTTCCTTTGCAACATTTAAAATATCTGGTAAGAATGTCAAGGTATCTAGATAAGTCAGAACTCCTCACATGATTGAGGAGAGTGAAGATGAAGAAATGAACTGTTTCTTGGATATTGACATAGGATCTTTTCAAGTGCAAGATGATAAAATTGAGAATGATGTCAAAAATATGCTGCTATCAGAGGAAAAAAGATAATATTGCAGATAAAATTGATTTATGGAAAATGTAGTTTGATGGTGAAAAATCAAAAGGAGCTGGTGTAGGAGTGTTACTATTATCTCCCAGTGGTAAAACATACAAGTTCTCATTTTCTTTGCTATTTACTTGCACTAATAATATTGCAGAATATGAGGCTTTGCTAATAGGATTGAGATTAGTTTCAAGACACAGGATTAGATGTATTTGGGTCATTCGGGACTCTAAATTTATGGTCTCTCAAATAAGATCTAGATATGCTTCAAAAAATTAAATGATAAAATAGTATAAGTATGTTGTTTGGGATGAGATTGAAAATTTTGATGCTTTTGGCATACAAAAGTCAGAACAAGATGGCACATCTGCTGGCTAATATTGCCTTGAGGCCTTAAAACATTACTTTTGTAGGAATTTCTAGTATAGAGATTCAATCTAGACCATCAATTCTAAACAATGTTGAAAGTTGGTAGGTGTTTGATGATGACATGGATATTTTGAGATTCCTATCTTGTGAGTGAAACTTTGGTGATAAAGAGATGGAATTTACTAGTTTGTGCAAACCATAGATGGGAAAGATAATATTCCTGGAAGGGAAGTTCTCCAATGGAATTCCAATAGGGTACCCAAAATTTTGGTTGTACTTGAGAAAGATTTTGATAACAAAGAAAAGTCTTTATTAACAAGCATGGTCATAAAACCTGAACACTTAGAGGAGATAAACTTGGGAACCAATCACGATCCTAAGAGGTATATATTGGTAATAAGTTGTCCCCAAGCTTAGAGATTCATTGGTAAATCATCTTAGGAAATATAAACATGTTTTTGCATGGTCTTATGATGATTTAAAGGCATATAAAGAGGATTTATTTCAGCATGACATTCCATTAAAAGAAGGCACTAAGCCTTTCAGACACAAGTTAAGACCTGTTAATCCCACTCTAGCCCCCAAGATGCAAGAAGAGTTAAAAAAGGTGAGGGATGCTAGAATTATAAAGACTATAAGGCATTCCACTTGGGTATCCAATTTGGTACAAGTAAGAAAGAAAAATGGAGATATCAGATTGTGTGTAGACTTTAGAAATTGAAATGTTAATGCTTTGAAGGACAATTATGGATTGTCCAACATGGAAGCAATGTTGCAAATAGTAACAGGGTCTAAAATGATGTCTATATTGGATGGCTTTCTAGGATATAATCAGGTCAAGGTAAAGGAATCTGAATAGTTCAAGACAAAATTCACCACACCCTGGGGAACTTATGTGTATGTCAGGATGCCCTTTGGTTTGACAAATGTTGGAGCTCCTTTCCAAAGAGCTATGGATATGGCATTTGCAGAGTTTATAAAAAAAATTTTGGCAGTCTATCAAGATGATCTTACTGCTTACTCATTAAAAGAAGATCAACACTGTAATCATCTTGAAAATATCTTTGTAAGAGCCCTAGAGTATGGGGTTTCCTTTAACCCAAAGAAGTGTGTTTTTGGGGTGATAGAGGGAAATATTTTAGGACATAGAGTCTCTAAAGATGGAGTTAGAATTGACCCTGAAAGGGTAAGTACAATTGATAAAGTTCCTCAAGCCAAAAAAGTCAAGGGCATTCAATCTTTCTTTGGACAAGTGAACTTTTTGATGAGGTTTGTTACAAATTTTGCAGAGACTAGTTTGCCAATCTCAAAGATGATGAAGAAAGGAGCCAAAGTGGAATGGACTCAAGAAGCATGTAGGGATTTATCAAATATCAAGTAGGCTATTAAAGATGCCCCTATTTTGTGGACACCTGACTATACTAAGCCACTTCAGATTTTCTCCTTTGCTTCTTATAACACTATTGCTACAGTACTATTACAATTGAATTTAGAAGGCTATGAGAAACATATTTCCATTTTTAGTAAGTCCTTGTAGGCAGTAGAGCTGAAATATGGTATTATGGAGAAACAAGCCTATGCTTTGGTCAAATCTATAAAAGCATTGAGATGCTATTTGGTAGGGGAAACCATAGTTTCTTATGTGCCAAGTGTTGTTGTGAACGACATTTTATTTCAGCAAGAAGTCTGAGGGAGGAGATGCAAATGGATCAACAAGATCCAAGATTTTAATATCAACATCCATATAACTAAGTTGCTGAGGGGTCTAGGACTTTCTAAACTCATGGCTCAAACCAATTTGGATGCAAATCATATTGATATGTTAGAAGAAGAGAAAAGACCTTATGTTTTTTATATGAATTGTTCTGAATGGTACAAAGACATCATTGGATACTTGTAGAAGATGGTGCTAACCCCTGAAATGAATGATAATAAAAGGAGAAAAATAAAATTGCATGCTCTAAGATATGCAATAATTATAGGACAATTGTGGTGGAAGAGCAATGCAGGAGTATTTCTCAAATGATCTGTTGATCTCTTGAAAGAAATGCATGATGGTTTATGTGGTGGCCATTACATGGTGAAGACTACTGCCCATAATATTATCAGATTTGGTTCTTGGTGGCCAAAAATATTCAAGGATGCTCACCATTATGTTATAAAATGTGATGCTTGTCAGAGACTTTCAGGCAAGTTAAATTTTGGTGGGAATCTTCCCTTGAAGCCTATTATAGTTGAGGAACCATTTTAGAAATGGGGAATGGATTTCATAGGTGATATCCCTAATAAATCTAGTGGAGGTCATTCATGGATCCTAGTGGCAACTACTTATTTTACCAAGTGGGTGGAAGAAATTCCAACCAGAAGAGCCACAAGCAGGGTTGTGATTGATTATTTAATGCAAAACATGTTGACTAGATTTGGTTTTCCATAAACTATTATGGTGGACAATGCTATGTGTTTCAAATCAAAGGAATTCATTGAGTTTTGTCAGCAATATAGGATTCGGATTTATTATTCTTCCCCATATCAACCCCAAGGCAATGGTCAAGCTTAATCAAGAGAGTGTTGGATGAAAACAAGAAAGCTTGGGATTCCAAATTGCATCTTTCTCTATGGGAAGATAGAGTAAAAGTAAAGAAGGTGATTGGATGTGCACCTTTTGACTTAGCATATGGTATCCATGCCATATTACCAAAGAATAACTTATTGTAAATGTATAAATTCATCCAAGCATATGATAATGACCTAGAAGATGATATGAGGATTAGGTTGGAGGAATTGATACAACTTAATGAGTCAAGAAGGGAAGCACATGAAAGAAATATCAAATTGCAATTACAATGCAAGAATCTATTTGAAAAGAGAACTACCGCTAGGAACTTTGAGGCTGATGACATGGTTTTAATGTTGAATGTTTGAATAGAAGACAAAGGAAAACATGCCAAATTTGATCCTATCTAGTTGGGACCATACATAGTTCATAGAAGGTGGGGTTCTAATTCCTATATGATAAAAGTATTAACAAGAAACATGCTGGAATTGTTGGTTCATGGGCAATTTTTGAAGTTCTACTTTTCTTAAAGAGGCAAGAATCCATGAACATTAGTGTTTGTATATATTCTTTTCTTATTTTATTCTATTAGTTAGGTTTCCCTTCCATTTTTTGTGTGTTCTGCTTTATCTCAGAGATCTAGAACATTGCTATGCCTAGAAGAGGCATATATCCCCAATCAGAGCCATTGTTAGGTTGTTTTCCTAAACTTTCTTTTCAATCTTTTTTGTAGAGCTCTAATGGCAGTTTTTTGAAAGTTGTAGAGTATTTCATGTCTATTTTTTACATGAATTGGTTGCAGAGGGTTGTTGTGGTTGTATTTTTTTCCCTTTGGGTCACCTCTATGGAGTCAGAATAGTCAATCTGGTCTTGGTGCCTTAGCTAGTTCATTATTTATTTAACATGCCCTAGGTCTTTTATCCCACATTGGTTGTGCATTGAAGAACTTTGATATTTTTATATCCCAGGACTAAATAGTTAAGTGCCTAAAAGGCACTCACCTTTTGGGACATGGTTTAGTGGATGAACGGTGACGTAGGTAGTCAATTAGATGGATAGGAAGGATGTTTTGGTGTGCCCATGTCAAAGAATGCTTAGGTTCCATGGTTAAGGATCGCTAGGTGGCAGCAAGGTGCGATGATGTAATCTGATTCATGGTAGGTCCATTCGGATCACGCAATGGCATAGGTGTAACATGTAGCAGGTTTGATAGGTGGTGGGCCAGGTTGGATGGACATATGGCAAAATTTCTAGAAAATGAGGTGGTTCCACGTGGCATAGGTGGTAGGATAGGTCTGTTGAGATCGATCAGATGGACCAAGATAGGGGGTGATGTGTGGTAGCAAATAAAGAAGATCATGAAAGGTAGATCAAGATTCGATGGTGTTTCACTACCACGTAAAAGAAAGATACGAGGAAGATAAGCATAGCGCAGTAGCAAAAATTTTTAATGCCTGTCCAAGGAAGTGATAGGAAGTGTGGGGCTGATGCGCAGGGGCTAAGAGATAGGTGTTTTAGAGGGCCAATGGAGAGATGCCACATGGTGGTCAATAGGAATTGATTATGGTTAAGTAATTTTATTTTTTACTTATTCCCCATATGACTAAAGTGTATCAACGACTGTATTTTAAAAGCCAATAATGTTTAAATCTTGACTGTTGATGTCTTTTTTGGTGCCACATGTGACCTTTTGAAAATAAATTCAAAATTTGAAATCTTTTATTGCAGGGTTTTGATGCCAAACGACATATGTTTTGTCTTAGCGCATCATTAATGTTTCAATTTGATCTTTTTAGTTGTTTTTTCTTACCTGTAGAGCCATGTTTGGATGGAGATCTCATAGTGCTAGGTGTATTTATGTCTGAAGTGATACAATTAGCATTTCTGATGAGATTGTTTCTTCTTGGTGTCGTCTGGTCTTTTCTTCATTAATGAGAGCATTACTTGATGTCATGGCTCTGATTTTATTTCGACATTAAAAGTACTATTTTTGCATTTAAGAGAGTTTTTCTATTGTTTCAATATCATATTTGCATAGGACAAAGGAAATATTTTAGGGTTTCAACTTGTTTTTAGAATTGAATGTTTGTATTTATGGTTGTAAGTATAACCCTAAATGGTTAGGTGCTTGTTGTATTCTTATTGATATAAAGGAATTTTTCAAGACTATTTAGAGGGACTGGAGAATTGGGAGAAATATTGAAGAGCATTAGGCTTCTATTTCATTTCCAGGCTAGGATATAGAAAATTTAATTTTAGATTGTGTCAAGATAGAATTGAAAGTTCTTTCATCTTTTGCATATTGTCATATTGTATATTTCCTTGTCATATTGAATTAGAAATTAGTTTCATCATACTTAATATATGTTTTCTCAGAATTAAGTCTCTCCTTTGTGTTATCCACAGAATTGCAAGTTTCTAACTTAATGCATAAGTCTTGCTTCTTCATACGTGTGTTCCTTAGGTATCTGATTTTAGGTCAAACTAATCCCTTTGGACATTACATTGATTTTGTTTGGATATCCATTTGAGGATCTTGTAGTGTGTGATTTTGAGAATTCTTATGTTCATGGCTTTGAATCTTTGCCAATAAGGTGTTTTCAGTTTCAGTATTGTATTTAGGTTTTTTCCCAATGGATAAGGCACTGATCTAGGATTAGTATTATTGTTGAGATACATATCTGAATGGTTTAAACAACTATTTTCTATCCCTAAAATTTATATCAAACTCATTTACAATTTCTTTACAGTTACAGTTGTTCTTCTTATTCCACCCATGGTAGTGAAGAGTCAATGACTTCTAGATTTCCATTTAGTACTTTCTTACCATCAATATGTTGTTCATAATCTAGAGGTAAAAGGTGTTGTAAAGAGCTAATTTTAGTCTAGATTGGGTGTACCCACCTTGGTTTTGTAGAGACAGAAGTGTAGAGGTTAGTCTTGTCCCTATAATTGGTCTAGTTGTCTTACAGAGCTTTCATACTTGGAGCTAACCACTCCTAACATCAATCTCAAGGCATATTGGTGGCTTTAGATAGCATAACCGTTTTAAACACCAACAAAACTCATACACCTTGATTCAATGTATTTTAGTTATTTTACAAACTCTATTTGGACTATCATAATTACTACAACTAGGTTTCATTACTGAATAATCAAGAAATGAGGACTTATCCTTGTGTTAATGAGATTTTAAAGATATATATTTGCAAGGTTAGAGTCCCAACACTATTCCTAAAATTCCACCAATCTCACATTACTCCAACCTTCCTTCCATCACTTTAGGAAAACATCAAAACATCTAGTTCTCTATCCAATACATGTTGATATCATACTTTCATGAAGTCATAATCATGTGAAACCATCTTGTGGCACCTTGCAAAGATGGGATAAGAAATAATGCATAAAAAGGATATATTACAATGAAATTTGTTTGCCAAAATTACCTTAAAACTTAAGGAGTTTGTACAAAGGGAAACAAAATAGACTATTAATGTCAAAAATAACTCAAAGTAACATCCCCACACCTTTGAAATACTTTTGAACTTTCCTCTAGAAGATATTTCCCTTTTTGAGAAATTTGACCAAAAAAGTTGCATTAGCAATTTGTCCCAATCACCAAAAATGGTCTAAAATGACCTAAGAAACCATTATTAATATAATTATAATCAAAATTCACCAAAAAAACATTTTTTTTGTGGTATGTCCACTCAGATCCGACTTTTGAAAGAATGAAAAATTGCCAAAATTTGTAGTGAATATAGGGTTATAGAGTCTTGGAGTCCCCTTTGGACTCATAATAAAGAATAAAATAATAAAGAATGCGGGGATTAATCACCTTTGAGAAAATATTTTTTAATTTTTTTATGTTCCATAAATATGCCTCTATGGACTCTTCATTTAGGCTTTCAACCCAATGTATTTGGAGCAATTACATCATTGTTTGCACCAAGTGCATTATTACAAGTTTTACATCCTCCATGGATCAAATCATTACATCAAATTGTTTAATAGCCATGTAACAACATTGAAAAGAACTTATAGGTCTTGTATCTTCTTCAACCTTATTAGTTACCCTAGTGACCCTACTATCTTCCTCATGGTGTCGTGCACCATATATGCTCTTTCATCTCCATGAAGACCTTATGATCTTTCTTGAACCTCTCCCACACTTTTCTAGTTGTAGCATCAATTTTATCAATTTCTCCCCATGTAGTCTAATTTCATAAACTAATTTGGGTGTAATTTTCATATTTGGGGGTGACCTCTTATTTATCCCTATCTGAGGGTTTCACAAGAATTTAAATCAATAAGAGTCACTAGAAGGATTGGGATTCGTCAGAAGGAATCTTCCACACACATCTAGATCCTCCCAAGGGATCCAAAACCTCCACATGAATACTAATAACCAATATTTATCATAAAATATACCCTTCCTTCAAAGTATATGCCCACATTAATGACTGGTGTTGTTAAATGACCAGCAATCAACAACTTTCCTCCATTTGTGGTCTCTTCCACCACATCCTTGCATATCCCTACATTAATCTCTATATAATGACATACTATACAACATTAGACTCCTCCCACCAGAAATTAACCACCAAAGGTGGGAGAGTCTAAGAATCCATGAAGATTTCCAAATAAAAAAAATGTTGTTTGCTTGCACAGTCTAGGAACAGTCAAGACTAAACCGACTTCCTCTGCCTTAAATGTCAATGATACAATACAATAATTATATGGAGACAATAAAGAATCAAAGTACAATAATTTTAATCCATTCTCAAATCAATAACACATAGCTTCAAACATTATAATTCTTTGGACCAGGGACTGTACCCACGTACAAGACTAATTGTTTGTGCAAGAATGTTTGTTTAGTACTTCAAGAACACATTACAATGGCTCTCTGCCTTAACACACCTCTAACCCCTCAAAATTACGTGGATATTTATTAAATAGATCCTCTACACTCAAAAAACTAGTAGTAACCAAGAAAATACCCTTCAAACTGATTCTAAGCAGTTATAAACTAATTGTTACATTTGTTTAATGTTGTCTAGTTGCCAACATAGTTGTCAACTCGACAACTCCCAATCTTATTTTCATTTATATTAACTTCTAAGGACTCTTAGGGATAATTCCTAATATCAAGACCATAAAGCCCTCTTTAAACCCTTACATGAGCCTTTATTATGCCTATTTTGCATATAAATGCAACATTACACATTTTAGCACTTTTAGTGCATTACACAACTCTTAATGGATCTGATGGAAAACCTTACAATCAATATTGACCTTATAGGTATTAAATAACTTTATTTATCCTTTGATCATCAAGTGACCCCAAGGAGTGCTCTCCTAGCCTCAAGCTACCAACAATGGCTTACAAAACTTTATTCATGATCATATTACAAAATGATCACCATCCTATAAAAACATTATCAAATGAAAAACCTTGGTCTCATTACATTTCAAATGACCCATTATCGTCATGCCTCTATAACCCTTAGGATCCATCAGTGACCCTAGTGTACCGTCATGTCCTTGGTGTTTTGCACTAAATAGTGGTTGAGCACCAAGACCATACAAGGAAGACAAGAAAGTAATGCAGACATCTTACAAATACCAAGAGGCTTGGAGGGATGCAGGAGAATTCAAGAAGGATAAATACATCAATTGGCATGTGCGCAAGCCAATCATGCCCTTTGAAGGGATTTATATGAATAATCATAAAGGTCCTATTAGGAACCTTAGGACCACTATAAGATGTAATGGAACAAATGAGGGCTTTGGGAATGAAATTTATTCTTAATAGTTTAAATAATTAAAATCAATAAGGTTCTGAAGTCCCTATTAATAAAATGCTTTGAAATTGGAAGTTGTGAATTCAAATATTGGAATCACAACGGTTAGTTTGTTTATAGACGGAAATATTATTTTAGTGTTATAAAGACTTAACTAAGCCATGTACCCAATGAAATATGGTTGAGGGAGTTTGGAAGGAATTTATTTAATACCTTATAAAGCCATTCATATGGCAGATAGCCAGGGGAAGAAAATAGTCAATAGAGAAAGCAATAAAATATCATTTTTCTGCAAATTGGTGTGGATACTTCATTCTGGAAGCTTCACAGTTGTTTTGTTTGGAGTATTAATGTATTGAAAGTATTTTTTTATCACTTACAAATAATTTTTGAATGAATTAGGTATTTTTGTTTTGGAGTCACTGTTACACTAATTTGTATTTGCTATTACAGTTTATTGTTAAAATCTCTTCAAATAGTAGAACTTTAGAATAAGATGGGAGTCATTCTGTAAATGTTGAAGGCCTAGCTTTCATGGAATGACTCAGTCCAAATCTATATAATAAAACACTAACCATTGATGTGTAGTTGAAGAGGATATATTGGGTGATCGCCGTGACAGAAAAGGGTAAAGTTCAGAAATGAGAGTGACAGAAAATGTTGTCTGATTCGGGGGCAATAACTTCTGATTGAACAGTTGGATGTTTCTGCAAATCGGCTAGAATGGAGAGAACCTAATTATGTCCAATCCCACCAGATAAATTGAAGAGATAAGTTCTGGTTTGAAATTTATTAACATCTGTGTGAAGGTATATCTAGAGGACAGCAAGGTGCCATATTTTGGTTTATTTATTTTGTAAGTTGCGTTAATGAATCAAAGTGGATATAAAGCGTGTTGGGTTACTGTGATTGGGTATTCAAGAGGTTGTTTTTAAAAAAGTGTTTGGAGAGTAGATGTATTTTTATGGTTGTTCTAATTGAATAGAAAAGCTATAAGAGATTGAGATCTTCCTATCGCCAGTTGCCTAGGAAGCAAACGATTATAAATGTTGTAGTTTTTGGGTTCAATCACTCTTTTGCTGCCCACTCTGCATCAATAAAAATGATTTGTCAGTGATACAAAAATACTTTCAATACATTAATACTCCAATAAAAAAAACTGTGAAGCTTCCAGAATGAAGTATCCACACCAATTTGCAGAAAACTGAGATTTTATTACTTTCTCTATTGACTATTTTCTTCCCCTGGCTATCTATCATAGAAATGGCTTTATAAGGTATTAAATAACTTCTTTCCAAACTCCCTCAACCATATTTTATTAGGTACATGGCATAGTTAAGTCTTTATAACACTAAAATAATATTTCCCTCTATAAACAAACTAACCATTGTGATTCCAATATTTGAATTCACAACTTACAATTTCAAAGCATTTTATTAATAGGGACTTCAGAACCTTATTGATTTTAATTATTTAACCTATTAAGAATAAATTTCATTCACCAAGCCCTCATTTGTTCCATTACATATTATAGTGGTCCTAAGGTTCCTAATAGGACCTTTATGATTATTTATATAAATCCCTTCAAAGGGCTTGATTGGCTTGAGCACATGCCAATTGATGTATTTATCCTTCTTGAATTCTCCTGCATCCCTCCAAGCCTCTTGGTATTTGTAAGATGTCTGCATTACTTTCTTGTCTTCCTTGTATGGTCTTCATTTACTTTCTTGTCTTCCTTGTATGGTCTTCATTTACTTTCTTGTCTTCCTTGTATGGTCTAGAGTGGGAAACAAAAGAGTGATTGAGCCCAACAACTACAACATTTACAATCGTTTGCTTCCTAGGCAACTGGCGATAGGAAAATCTCAATCTATTATAGCTTTTCTATTCAATTAGAACAACCATCAAAATACATCTACTCTCAAACAACTTGTTTAAAAAAAACCTCTTGAATACCCAATCACAGTAACCCACCATGCTTTATATGCCCTTTGATTCATTAACTCAACTTACAAAATAAATAAACCAAAATATGGCACCTTGCTGTCCTCTAGATATACCTTCACACAGATGTTAATAAATTTCAAACCAGACCTATCTCTTCAATTGCTCTGGTGGGATTGGACGTAATTAGGTTCTCTCCATTCTAGCCAATTTGCAGAAACATCCAACGGTTCAATCAGAAGTTATTGCCCCCGCATCAGACAACATTTTCTGTCACTCTCATTTCTGAACTTTACCCTTTTCTGTCACGGTGATCACCCAATATATCCTCTTCAAATACACATCAATGGTTAGTTTTTTATGATATAGATTTGGACTGAGTCATTCCATGAAAGCTAGGCCTTCAACATTCACAAAATGACTCCCATCTTATTCTAAAGTTCTACTGTTTGTAGAGATTTTAACAATAAACTGTAATAGCAAATGCAAACTGGTGTAATTGTGACTCCAAAACAAAAATACCTAATTCATTCAAAAATGAGTTGTAAGTGATACAAAAATACTTTTAATACATTAATACTCCAAACAAAACAACTGTGAAGCTTCCAGAATGAAGTATCCACACCAATTTGCAGAAAATTGAGATTTTATTGCTTTCTCTATTGACTATTTTCTTCCCCTGGCTATCTTTTGTACAAATGGCTTTATAAGGTATTAAATAACTTCCTTCCAAATTCCCTCAACCATATTTGATTGGGTACATGGCTTAGTTAAGTCTTTATAACACTAAAATAATATTTCCCTCTATAAACAAACTAACCGTTGTGATTCCAATATTTGAATTCACAACTTACAATTTCAAAGCATTTTATTAATAGGGACTTTAGAA
>MU224926.1:384880-416902 GCA_018584345.1 Thuja plicata
ACAACCATAACCATCAACAAAGATTCAAATGGTGATCCTAACCCCTTTATAAAACTCTCCAACACATTCATGAAAGAAAGCCATGAAAATCTGCCCTATCACTGTCCTCTACATAGACCCGTAAACAAGTGTCTATAACTTTTGATAGAAACATTATTTCTACGATCCCTCTAAGAAGATGTGAAAAACTAGGTTTCCTAAAACATATATCAAATTAAGCACAATCCAATGATTAACTTTGGAGAAATGGTCCCCGCACTGAACTGCAATTTACTAAGACAATCATTCCTTCCACTTGTGACTGTCCAGTCACTTCTCTATCCTCCAACACTGTCAAATTGACTATCCACCCTCAATAATCTGCAATATCTTCCTTGATCCTTAATTTAAAGGATTAGAATACTATATTACAAAGTTAGTGTCCATACCCAAGCAACAACATTTACAAAAAGGGGATGGATCTCACCATCTATATCTTGGAAAGGACAAACCCACTGCATGTTATAGACCAGTCACTTACAAATACTCTAATATAATGAAAAATCTATTAAAATGATTCAAATAAGATGAAACTAATGTATCTCCAACATGCACAAGTGTTTGTTTCAATATTACATCCCAAAAATCTGAGAAAATGATAGAAATAAGTATTTTATTGCATAAAGAAATACAGGCCGTACAATATGAAATCTGAAAATAAAATAAAAAACTCTTCTAACTTCCATGCCCCCTGCCTTCCTAAGGCTTAAATAGAAATATAATAACTCCTATAACTGATCCAAAGTGGTTGGATCCTTAACAAAGAAACCTAATCCTTGTGTCTACAATTTCCCTCTAAAATAGACTTGACCATTGCAGTTCAAATATTTAAATTTAAAAATTATTTAATTAGACTCCCTATAGTCTAGGACTTTTCAATTTGTTCTTGTAGGACCTTAATATAATATTAATTCCATCAATCCTAAGACCTATCCTTTAGCCTTCTTGGCCTATAATTCCAATCTAGGAATTCACTTCCTATTACATCAATTCATGCCTTTATACATTAGGCTAATTACATTGCAATATGTCCAATTACATCAAAGATAAAATTGTCTTCAAACCATATTACATTCATAGTTTGATCTTTGAATCATTCATCATTCTTCATGAGTCATTAAAGTGACCCATTTGCATGTCTTTGATAGTGCCCTGCACCATACTCCCAAGGATCAAATCAATCCAAGTCTCTTTCGATTGGGGAGTTTTCTTCCTCTTCCTCCAGTCTTTGTCCACCTCTTGTAGAGGATCTTCCATAAAAATGTACCTCCTGTACCTGCAAACAAATATCATGTGCCAAGCACACACTTTTGCATTCCTCATATCATAGATGTCTGTAACATCATCACTTGCATGATGAACAATATAGAACCCCTGCAAACCTGTCACAAAAATGTTAGAAACAAAAATGACCAAGTCCTTCTCATGCACCAAAACATATGTTTGGCATATCACTCTTTCCTTCATTGGATTCACTACTCGATTCTCCTTCTCTCACACTCCTTGTGAGATCTTTGTCTTTGTAGACAATTCCCAGTCTAAGGTCTCTCCATGACCATATACTTCTTCCTCTTCATGCCCCTATTCTAGGCATTCTCTCATCACTCCTCCATTCTCTTGCCATTCCTCAACTATGGCTTCTAACTCAGCCCACAAATCTGTCTCTTCTCCATGAACACTTTCCTTCTTTCTATCATGGATAGCCCTCTCACCATCAACTCCTTGTACCCTCTTAGTGGGTCCCCCATTCAGTAGTTTCCCCTCTTCCATAAGCCTCTCGACAGGCCATACCAATCTCTTCTTCATCCTCTTATGCCAACTTGTGGCTACTCCCTCCAAATCTATCTTCAAGAGTGTGAACTCTTCAATCTCCAAGGTCCCTGTCATCCTTGAGACCTCCTGCAAATTATCCTCCCTATGCCATCCTCCTTGGCATTCAAACATGTCATCAATGGATTTTTTCATATCCCTATCCTCTCTCCTTTCAACAACAACATGTAAGGGACACTTGACTGTCCCAACTTGGATTTCTTCATCCATGCACTCATCCATTGCCTCAACAACCTTTGAAATCTTATTATCTGCTATCAAAACTCCATGTTCCCTTCCTTCTCTAGGCACCAACTTCATCTCTATCTACATCTCTATCCTATCATCTTCATACTATGATTCTTCTTTGTGCATCTGCACTTGCATCTCTGTATGTTCATTTGGTCCTTCACCTGAACCATTCACACCCTCTACTCTCTCCTCCAGGATCTTTATCTGACCCACATCCCTTTGAGCCCCTTCATAGGCTGGTTTCTCCACCATATGTTCTTCTACCTTTTTGTCTACCTTGTCCTCTACTTGTTCCCTTTGTCCTAGGAAGCCCACTCTCTCAAACAAGAAACTAGTTGGCATCCTCCATGATGCTTCATCTTCCTCCAAGATCTCAGTATTATCTGACTTCCACCATGCTTGGAGGTGTAATTGTTCAATGCCCCATCATATAATGTACATTTCTCTACTTGACATGCCTTCCCAAGGATCAAATGGCATCCTACCAATGGAATAACATCACACAAGACAACATCATCATAGGTTCCAATGCTGAAATGAACATATGCTTTCCCTCTAACCTCAACTTGGTTTCTATCATGCAATCCTTGTACCATGTAAGATCTTCTATGCATTGTTTGTTGTAGACTCAACTTTTCAATCAGCTCAACTGAAACAAAATTAAAAAATGAACCACTGGAAATGACCATTTTACAAACCTTACCCATACATTTGCATTGTGTTTTGAATTGTGAATATCCATGAGTTTCTCTTCTCTCCAAATCTCCATTCATGATGGCTTGAACCTCTTCTACCTTTCAATCTAAATTCCTCTACAAACCAAGATTCATCATATGTTGAATCACCACCTTGAAATACTCTTAAAGTATAACTCAACTTTAAGGTTCAACAAGGGATTCTAAGTCTTCAAAATCTCAGATTGTCTCCTCCAACTCTTCTCCCCAAGGCATCTTCCATGCTCTGATACCACTTGATGCAGAGGCTAGTGGTAGATTACATTTCTTTCAAGGGTTATTTCTTTCTTCCCTTCTTTGCTTGATAACATCTTCTTTAATCTTCATCCTAAGATCACCCCTGGACCCATTCCACTCCATAGACCTATCAATGGTCAGTTTCCCATCATCCTAACTCCACTAGACTCCACACCTTGTATCCCCTTTCACTTCTTCATACTAAAACCTACCGACCATAGTCCACATTCCATGTCAAACACCCTTCCACCAATGTAATTCTACAACCATAACCATCAAAAAAGATTCAAATGGTGATCCTAACCCCTTTATAAAACTCTCCAACACATTCATGAAAGAAAGCCATGAAAATCTGCCCTATCACTGTCCTCTACATAGACCCGTAAACAGGCTTCTATAACTTTTGATAGAAACATTAATTCTACAATCCACAATCCCTCTGGTGAAGATGTGCAAAACTAGGTTTCCTAAAACATATATCAAATTCAGCATGATCCAATGGTTAACTTTGGAGAAATGGTCCCCGCACTGAACTGCAATTTACTAAGACAATCATTCCTTCCACTTGTGACTGTCCAGTCACTTCTCTATCCTCCAACACTATCAAATTGACTATCCACCCTCAATAATCTGCAATATCTTCCTTGATCCTGAATTTAAAGGATTAGAATACTATATTGCAAAGTTAGTGTCCATCCCCAAGCAACAACAGTTACAAAAAGGGGATAGATCTCACCATCTACATCTTTAAAGAGGACAAACCCTCTGCGTGTTATAGACCAGTCACTTACAAATACTCTAATATAATGAAAAATCTATTAAACTGATTCAAATAAGATGAAACTAATGTATCTCCAACATTCACAAGTGTTTGTTTCAATATTACATCCCAAAACTCTGAGAAAATGCCAGAAATAAGTATTTTATTGCATAAAGAAATACAGGTCGTACAATATGAAATCTGAAACTCAAAACAAAACTCTTCTAACTTCTGTGCCCCCTTCCTTCTTAAGGCTTACATAGAAATATAATAACTCCTATAACTGATCCAAAGTGGTTGGATCCTTAACAAAGAAAACTAATCCTTGCGTTTACAATTTCCCTCTAAATAGACTTGACCATTGTAGTTCAAATATTTAAATTTAAAACTTATTTAATTAGACTCCCTATAGTCTAGAACTTTTCAATTTTTCCTTGTAGGACCTTAATATAATGTTAAGTCCATCAATCCTAAGACCTATCCTTTAGATTTCTTGGCCTATAATTCCAATCTAGGAATCCACTTCTTATTACATCAATTCATGCCTTTATACATTAGGCTGATTACATTGCAATATGTCCAATTACACCAAAGATAAAATTGTCTTCAAACCATATTACATTCATAGTTTGATCTTTGAATCATTAATCATTCTTCATGAGTCATTAAAGTGACCCATTTGCATGTCTTTGACAGTGCCCTGCACCACATTACATTTCAAATGACCCATTATCGTCATGCCTCTATAACCCCTAGGATCCATCAGTGACCCTAGTGTACCATCATTTCCTTGGTTTTTGGCACTAAATAAGCTTTAGAACAAGCACATGTGTCATATATTTATTTTAAAAGTAAAAGAATATATAAAAGGCATTTTTCAACAAAAATGAAAAATTTCCACTAAAAAAGAAGAATGTTCAAGTTGCATAAATCATTGGAGAAAGGCTCAAAAGTCATATATGACCCAGTCTTTATTTTCAAGAGTTATCTTTACAACTTTATTTTTATTTATTCTCCTTTGAGTTTGAAATAAAAGTCTCTAGAATCTCTTGAAGTTAAAGATTTATCATATTTCATGAATCTTTAATCGGTCAATAACCTTACATCATCCAAATGTGGGTTAAAAGGTTTAAAACTCATACTTATTATTTATAAAGTCTAGGGTCTTCTATCTCAACCTTGAGAAGATGATTTTTAATTATTATTATGTCTCATGTTTTCATTGTATCTTCTTCATCTATAGATAATTGAGGATTTGGTGAAGGGAGAGGTGACACATCACGCAAGGGTGTTACACACCTTGGGATATATCATACCTTATTATTTTTTTGAATTTGAGGGGGACTAATTTTGATGGATTTGGAGAGCTCCTTGGAAGCTTCAGAACATTGGGTGAGCAGATATTTTCCCATCTTAGCACAATAAATAAGCTATCAAGTATCTTGATAAGATTCATTTTAAGAATAGGGATTGGGTTCAATAAAAGGCTCTAATTTAACCTAATCTAGAAAGTCATCATTTGATGGAAGCAACGATTGATCATTTTCAATATTTTGAAAATTTGGAGGACATTCTTTAAGGTCTTTGGTAGCATAAACATGATTTTTGGTGTCTCCCTTGTGATAGTTCCGAGTTTTCATTGTATCTTATTTTATAAAAATGAAAGTGCTCTTAAACTAAAAATCTTGAACCTCCTTTGGCGTCCATGAGTCTACGAGCATAAAATTTGGGCTGGTTTTCTTCCGCATTTTTCTTTTAAACAATCATTTACAAGGCATAAAAGCATTAGATAGGCATATTTTTCATTTTAAGATAAATGATAAATGCCCCCTTTTTTTATTTTTTACATCTTATCAACATTTTAATTTCCCAAACTATAAACAAATCTCCTTATAATACGTGTAAGCAACTTTGGAGGACCTAGGGCAAAATGCCAACACACACACACACACACACACACACACACACACACACACACACGTATATAAGATTTGATTAGAGAAGGTATATGCACCTGCTCATTCAAATACTTAATGTATTAATATTTTAGGGTGAAATCTAATTTATCCTTGTTTGGGGGTGTAGTAACAAACCCCCCCCCCCCCCCCCCCCCCCCCACAAGTTTTACTTGGGAATTCCTACTAATGGGGAAGAAATAATTTTTCTTCTTTTTCTTCTTTGAATTTCCAATGTCATTCTCTTCTACAAAAATATGACTTATACATTTTTGTTTGTATTTATTGAAGTATTATTTATTTTCAAGCATGCAAACATTTTGTACTTGATTTTAAATGGCCTTTGTCTTCCTTCTCTTCAAATTTACTGGTGCTTGAAGATTTGATAGTGATAAATAATTAGACCCCCATCCAATGATTCTTGGAAGCTTGTTCCCAAAATATTCAACAAGGTATGTCTTTTGTTGCATCGCTAGATGTTACACTGCATGTTCTAGTGTTGGATAATTCTTATTGCTGGCTATAATCTTATATTTTGATAGGATATTATATGAGGATATTTTCTTCTTATAGGATGCTAAATTTATCCTTGTTGAGGTATTGCTTCATTATGCTAGATATACATTTCCCTTAATCCCAACCATTTTCTTGTCAATTCATCACTACTTATTTTAAAACTATGGACATGAGATTTTCTTGTCTCAAATGTAAAGTCTTTTAAAGTCTTCTTTTGGGTTGAATTCTCCAAGTCACCTCTAAGTTGATAGGATTTTTAAAAGACAACTAGCCTCCTCTAAAGGTTCTTTTGGGTTGAATTTATGAAGTTGATCACTACATAAAGTTGATTGTGACCACCCAACCCTTCTTCATGTTGCAACCTAGTAGTCCTTGTGCCAGAGAACGATGACATATGGTCCCTTTTCATTTAGTTTCACACACTCAACTAGATCACGGTGGAATAATAAATTTGGTTACCACCCTCAGCACATCAATGACCTCTTGGCTGGGCTACACTATGTACAATAATTCAAGTTAAGATTAACCTCAAGTTAGGATATTAAGTTAAGGAGTTTGGTGAATATTTTCTTCTGTGAAAGAATTTGGGTTGGAAGCCATTGGGAAAAGAAAAAATAGTTTGGTTAACCCTTGATGCACTTCTGAAATATTTTGTATATAATGTATATGATATTTTATTTTGATTTACAAAGTAGTATATTATCTGAATATCTTTCTTTCTTGCCACAATAGGACTAAGTTTGAGGTGGAAGACTACAATAGAAGAAGTATTTCAACTTGGTATACTATAGTAAAACATGATTTCATAACTAACTTTTCAATTTCTATATTTAATTAGGTCTAAGAATATTTTTGTGCTTTTGATATCATTTTTCTTAGTTTGTGAAGGTTAAAGACCAACGTTTTTCCTGTGAAGAAGGATCATGTTAGATAATCTAAGTTAAGAACAAAATGGGGAGACCATCACTAGATGTGGTCTAACTTCAAAAGAAAAGGTGATGGAAAGTGTTATTGTCCCTGCAAAATCTATAAGGGCATAAACAATAGAAGATTGCTAATCAAAATGACTAAGAGATATTGCAGGGAGAATGGTCACATTGAAGGAGGGTTGATTATCATCCATTGGTAAGTTCTTCATTATATTTTTTTAGCAATTAACAAACATATGAAATACACTTGATGATAAGATCATTATAATTGTTTATTTGTGTTCATCATTTTTATATAGGTCAACCTCCCTAGGGAATTACATGATATGGACCATGGAGGTGCGAATATGGAGAATATGGTTTTGGAAGTGGAGGATCATGTAGGTATGAATATTGAAGCTAAAGATTATGATCACATGGAAGATGATGATCATGCACCAGATAACACATTTGAAGCTGATGATTTCTTGGCTAAACAATTGTCTTAGAAACACATAGCATTGGATTTCTACTTCAGGATTGGACAGCCTAAATGGCTGCTAAGTAGATTATTTAGTCTCATTTAATTATCGACCAGGGACGTAAAATTTGAATGGTATTTGCAAAGTATATGCTTCAAACCTTCTTGATTCTCATGGCTAAACCTATGGAATCAAAATAAATTATGCTTCAGGAATCTATACTATCTCAAATGAATGCAGTTACGCTAAGAAAATAGTAATCATGAGTAGGAGTTACTCTGCTCACCTATGTTACAAGAACAGTGCACCAATTTTGTTACTAGTGGTTGCAGGAACAAAACTGTTCTATTTACTTCTTAATGAAAAAGGAAATAAATTCTAATCTAATAAAATTATTCACTCACTAAGTGGGCCTCCTTGGATGAGTGAATAGAAATGCAATCAAGATAAGAGACTGAAACTCAAATTATGCACTCTATTCATTCATGGAGGAAATGTACTTGGAAAATAAAAATAGTGCTACAATACCAACTTCTATTCCTGAAATTATATCAACTAAGTATCTCCTGGGAACTACAAAATTCTACTTATTTAAGGAGAAAATACACTACTACCTAAATCTAGGATCACTCCTTTAATGAGGATCACTAATGGATACAAAGTGCTCATAACAAAAATCTTGAACAACAATAGTAGGTCTTCAAGTCCTTCCCAGAATATAGCATGCAGTGGTTCTAGATTTGCATGCAGTGTCTACTCAGGAACTGAATTGACTTGTTCCTCTATGGGAGTTCTATGACAATGCCCTTCTTCAACTAATTTACTTAATTCCTTGCTTTATGTTGGAACTTCTATAGGTAATGGCTATTGCTGAATCCTTTTACGTCATGCTACTTTTCTTGAGTGCGCATGACTTGACTCCAACAAAATGGTTAGCATACATAACTTTTGACACATAAATATATTTTATCATTTAATACTAAGAAATAAGTGTGAGTTTCCATTCGATATTATTGCACACCATTCGGCTATAGGAAGGAGACTACCCATAAACATAGCATAGGAGAAAGTACTATCTATTTAACATGCAATCACTTATATCCTGAAACTTCTATCCATCAATTCCAGGCAAAATACATCATGTTTTTACCATCCATTTTACCTACTTATGTCCTTACATATATAAAATATATAAAAACCATAAGTTTAAAGTTTGTGCTTTGAAAGAAAAAATGTTGAAAAAGGAAAGTAAACACATCGAAAAGTTTGCCTTTTGAGAGGCCCATCATTCCCCCAAAGTGCACTATTGATGGTCCCCAACAATCATGAAATTATGGATCCTGGCCCTAAGACTCAGGTCGATGGCGGTCTTCTCACCTGGTTCATCAACAACATAGTTGAAATATCCATGGCTATTCCAAAGTCTGTCCCACCTCTGTCTTTCCTTAACCATATCATGATCTTCTACATTCTTGTTTACTGCTAGTAAAGGTTGCAGTAAGATAGGAGGTTGAAACCTTAAGGGCATCCAATAATGTAGCTGTGTACTGCCCATCATTATAAACCATGGGGCACGACAAGTAGCAAGAGTTAAATTTTCTGGAGAATGGGGTTCCCTAATTTTTCAGTCACGGGGCATCCTTATCCACCTCTGCCTACAATCTACAATCACGGCCTCAACATCTTGTGATGAATGTTGTTCCCAATCTGCATATCCCTATTATCTGACTTGAAGAACCTTGCGAGACCCACTAGGGTTCATTGTGATTGAGATCCAATCAAGGAAAGTCTACCTAGAGCTCTAAAATTTAGGCCTCATCATGAGGGGTGTGTCTATCTCACTACCTCGATATGGAAGAGCCTGATGCTCTCTACTAATCTCATTCTAAATCCAGGACATAACTACCCTCAACTGAACATCTCCCACGTAAAGAAGTGAATTTCAATCTCTATTGTTAGACACGGCTAGATTGTGTAGATATAATTCACATAACAGATTCTTGATGGGCATAGGTGCTAACTGGAAGGCATCATAGAAGTCATGAGGTGTAGCAATAGAATTATTTAATCCCTCTACAATCCTTGTCAATTCAAAGTTAACAAATTGTTCCTTAAGGAACAATGCATAAATTGGAGAAGGTGACCTACATACCATTGCTGCAGGAATCAATTCAGTGATCTACTCAATTCTCCTCTTCAATACTACAATTTGATTTGTTTTCTGTTCAAGTTGACAAGCTTGCTCCTCAATTATCCTTTTTTAGTTTTTATGTCTCCAGTTCCCATTGTGTCTTCTCCTAGGTGAAATTTTGGTACAAACTCAATCGTACTGCTAACGGTGTGGATAAATCAGATGGTGGCATGGGTTCTTGCTGAAGAACATTAATCCAACCAGATGAAGTTTGAGGGATCTTTACTTCCTCCTCATTAGTGAAAGCAGCCCCTTTCCCCTTGTCACAAGTTTTCACTGAATTATCTGCTTGGCAGGATTCATCAATGGAAGCTTTTCCTTTCCAAATGACAAGGGTTTATTTCAAATCATTCATTTGGGGTGATTTAGCTGCCCTAGCTAATGTGTCCAATCCATCCTTTCTCAAATTTTCAAACACTTCTTCAATAATGTCCTCATTCACTATAGGAAATTCATCAAGAGGAAGATTCTCTAAACTATCATCAGAATCTTTCCCTATAGAATTATTGAAAAATCCCTTTGTTTCTAAACAATTCTTATCACTGTCCACAAGGATGTATTCAACTTGTGGATCAGCTGTAGCTTCATCATCCATAATCTAGGCTAGGGTATCACTATCTTCTCTGTTTGAAGCCATTGCCTCCAAAGAGGAATTTTATGCAGATTCAGAGGATTCAAATTTTATAATTGAATCAGGGGTTTTTCTTGCTTTACCAGCACTAGCAAAAAGTCTAGTACTCTTCATGACAGGGGTTTGAAAAGAGCTCATAGGTTCCTTGAATTTCTTTTTGGTGGAGGACACCTCCCCCGTAATGGCTACAGGAGGTTCTTCTAGCATTGCCTCCTTGGAAGAAGGCAAGGGTTCCTCAGGTATCTTATTCATATTTTCATTATTAGTTGGTTGTTGTTCTGGAGTCATATCCTCTGTCTCTATATTTTTATCTTTTTCTTTCATAACAATAGAACTAGTTTCTTTGGACAGTGAAGTATCAGAAGTGGCAGCAGCTTCTCTAGTTTTTCGTTTCTTTTTATAAGAAATAGGAGTGCTAACATTGTAGGCTCTTTTCCTAGATAGGGTAGGTCTAGAAGAGGATGATTTAGGAATGGGTTTTTTTTTATGGATTGCTTTATGAACCCCCATTGCCATATTAACCCTACTACCTACACCTTGGCCTCTCGAGCCAACCACCCTAGGTGCTAATTCTTCCATAGCCAAGAATTCTTCCCATGTCCCAATTGAATGTTTAATTAACTCCCTTTCAACAACTAGCTTAATTAAACATTGATGGGAAATAGATTGTGCTTTTCCTGACTGAATAAGAGACACCTTCTTTTTCACAATATTAAAAAGAAAACTAGGTAAGTTTACTGGCCTATTTTCATGGCAGAGGGCACTCAGAATCTTGAAATGTAGTCCATGCAGGTACTTTTAATGACCCTCACAGGTGAAGTAGGATATTATAAATGTATCTGGCTGCAAAAAATCCATGGATAATGACGTTCTTGAAGTGCCCTGCTTCTTATCAATCTCAAATTGTGGGTCACTATGTAGGGTAAATTGTGCCCTAGCTGAGCACAAGTCAATATCCTTACTCCACTTTTCTCCTTCCTGTCAAAAATTTGTAACCTCTGCCATGGTATATTTTGAGAATTCAACCCTCAGTCCCTTCACTACTATAAACCCATTGTTCAAAGTATTCAGAAATTGAAAAGCAATTTCATCATCAAAGCCATTAAGGCTTAAGCAGTAATCCAACCATCCCCTCTTCTGAAACAATTCATAGGCAGCTGGGTCCCCAAGTAACACTTGATGATCCATAGGCTCATGCCTCTAAAGGTCTCCACCCATTGAAAATGATAAAGAAAATGGCTCTGCAGGATGTGCTCAGTCACTACAGAAAACTGGAAAATGCAGAACTTCTTATGGACGCAAGATGTTTTTGTTTTTCTTTCTGAGAAAAATTGAAGTATAGGATAACTTTTAATTCTAAGAAAGAAAGCATTATTTCAAATGTTTTTCATAAATACATTCATGTGTGTTAAGGTTTGCCACCCAAACACGTCACAAAATTCACATTATTAAGTGAACCTTAACTTTAATTTGCTTTCAAATCAACTTTTAAATCATGATGACTTAATCACTGAAGGACAGATAAGCTCCCACATGACGGCGGTCACCATGAAAAGATAAGAAAGAAATAAATTTTTCCTTTACACATGCTAAAATTAATTTAGAAATATTGAAATGAGCATTAATTAAATAACCCCTCCCCCAACTAAGGATAAGGCATGGGTTCCACCAAGCCGTTGCGTGCAAGAATAGAAAAAGAAAAGTACACTCATTTCAAAATAATAAATAAATAAAATAAGATATGTGCAAAAGTATGTGTTATAAACTTGAGGTGCTGTAGGAAGAGTGTAATGTTAGGTGACACACACTGATGGAGTGATGTTGCAGTGCGGACATATGGAAGAGAGAGGAGGTGATGCAAATTTTTATTATGAAGAAAGAAAATCACGGGAGTGAAATGTTTATTATGGAAGCTGGAATAAAATCATAGCTTGGCAGAAATCTGGGTGGAAGACCCAGATGCTTCTGCTGTAGGAGTGGTGTAGTCTAAGCTCTACTAGAATTGCTACAGGAAGTCCTAATGACTCTCGGGCTTGTGATATATCTTTAGATGATGCCTGTTAACAAGGAGTTTGAATCTGATAGGATAAATTATAGATAACTGAATGACACCATTATCAAACATAGAGACTATTTCATAGGGCCCTAACCAACGGGTTTGAAATTTTCCAGGAGTATGCTGATATTGTGAATCATAGAGCAAGGCCCAATCTCCAATGGAAAACTTTTTATCTTTGATAAATCTATCATGCCACTTCTTAATCAGTTCTGTGTTATGAAGTGCAGATTTCCTATATTCATCCAATCCATTGAGCTACAGGAGCCTATCCTCTTGTGCCTTGTTCAGGTTAATATCTAATTCCAATGTCATCCTAAGAGTCTTATGGTGAAACTCAATAGGCATGGATGCAGATTTCCCATAGACCAACTCAAAAGAGTGAATCTAGTAGTGGTTTTCCAAGTTGTGCAGTAAGCCCATATGGCTTCAGGAAGGTGAGTAGCCCAATTCTTTTTGTGAATTGCAACTATTTTGGTCAAAATGGCCTCTATCTCCCAATTTGTGATCTCAACCTATCCATTGGCCTGAGGATGGTATGGTAAAGATTTACCATGCCTCACTGTGTGCTCATTCATTAATTCAACAATAAGGTTAGAGGTGAACTGTGCCCCTTGATTTGTTAATATTTCTTGAGGCACTCTAAACCTAGTAAAAATAAACTCATATAGAAACTCTGCTACCTTATGGTCCCTTGCATACCTCATTGCTTTTTCTTCAACCCATTTTTTGGTGTAATCAGTGCATACTAAGATATAAGACTTACCATGTGAAGATGGCTCAATGGGGCTGACAAAGTTGACTCGCCACTTGTCAAATGGTGTTACCACCACCTAAGGCTGCAGGGGCATTTCATCAGCCTTGGTGGGGCGTCCCATCCTTTGGCATTGGTCACAGTGCTGGGTATTCTTAGCTGCATCTTTATGTAATGTAGGCCAATAATAACCAATTGTCAATACCTTGTATGCTATTCTTTTTCAAGAAAAATGACCACCACACAGCTCATCATTGTAGGATTTGATGAATAAATCCATAGTTTCCAAGAAAAATGCATGCAAGAACCTGATGCAGAAGAGAGAGAAAGAGAAGAACTCAGAAGTTGCTCAGAAAGTGAGAGAAAAAAATGTAATCTGAATTAATGAAAAATAAACTATAAAGTTCAACCTATAAAGGTGAATGAAACCCTAAAACATGAAAAGCTATTTTGCACATTAATAATTAATATAAATATTAATTATAATGCACCTAAGAGATAGCTTAAGTAAACTAGATTAAAAGAAAACTTAATTAATTAAATCAAAATGATCTAATTAATAAGTGTGAATAGATAATTACTCTAACACCCCCCCTTAAGCAAATTTTAGGAGGTAAGATAACCTAGCACAGCTATGAAAGCAGGGAAAGATAGGTCCTGGCAACAAGGCTTGATCAGGTACCCACACACAACCAAATCTCTGTAAAGCGGAGAAATAGAGAAAACCACATGGGAAAAACCCTACTCCAAGAAGAGATAGAAGAGAAATCTGAAAATAATGGCTCAAGAGACTCTCTCAAAACCATAAGTACAATCAAAACCCCCATGAGAGAGGGATGAGGCACCAAGGCCCCCCCAAAATGATGGAACCCCTATAGGAATGATCAAACCAATGGAACTCCAATGTGGAAGAAATAGAGGTACAGAGTAACAAGGGAACCCCTGAATGAGCGGTGAAACTGTAAGGCTGAGTTGGTGCTCAAAGGAGAATGAGTGAGACCCCTGGAATGGAATCCCCAATGAAGGTGGGCCAATAGATAGGCTGAATCTATCAATTGAGAGGAGATGAATGTCCTTGGATATGCCCTCAACAATTGGAGGGGAAAGCTTGATGCAGGGAGTGACCATAAAAGAAATTTCTGAAGAATAATCATGCTGAACAAAGGCAGGCACAATAGGAGGAGGAGGTGGAGAAGCCACAACACTGATCTCAGGAGCAACACAGAAGTTTAGGTAACTTGAATTCTTCTCACTAGGCACTCGTGAAGTTGGAGAGATATCCTCTGACATAGGAGATGATGAACCAAAATGGGAGGAGTACAGATAGGTGGCATGATCAACTATCCCTATAGCAATAATGTGGCCAGTCACACGATCTCAGATGTGAATAGAATCAGTAGTGAACTCAACTATCTTCTATGTCCCATTGTGAGTAATCTGATAAATGGAGAGAAGGTTTGATGACAAGGATGGAACACATAGTAAATCATGGAATGCACCACCATCAATGTCAATAGAACCCTAACCACACATGGGAATAATAGTATCATTCCCCATCAAGATGTGTGGGATAGTAGAGGCTAAAAAAGCTGAGAAGGAACTCTAAGAAGATTCCATATGATGAGAAGCACTAGAATCCAACAACCACCTAGAAGAGGGAGCTATAGAAGATGCACATAAGGCATGACCCTTTCCATTGTCTGACCCATCTTCTTGAGATGATGAAGAAGAAGACTAGTGAGAAGAGGTAGACGGAATATCAATATTGCTCTTATAAAGAAGAGCTGTCAAATCAACAATCTATTGGGCATATCCATCTACCTTCTTCTAAAAGCACTAAGACTCATCATGATTGAACTTATTGCAATAAGTACACTTGGGTTTGTCTGTCTTCAATTTCCCCTTGGGTGAAGGAGGTGGGCCAGAGGAATACTGAGAAGGAGAATCCTTCCAAGAGTTTGTGCATGATGATACCTATTTCTGTGGAGATGGGTGAGAAACCAAGGCATGGCTCATAGAGCCAGAAGTATCATGCAGCTATTGAATCTTTGACTGCTCTCGAGTCAACCGATCACAGAAGGCCACAAATAAAGGTATATTGTTCCTAGGACTCAAGGCATCCATAGTGGAATAGAAAGTGGAGGAGAAAATCTAGAACTCTCCATGAAGCTTTGAGAGTATCAGAAAGATACACTCATCATCTGATTTGGTCTTCCCACATCCCTGTAAAAGTGAGTGGAGAGCATTGAACTTCATCAAGAAGTCCTCAATGGTTGAAAAACTATCAGGAGACAAGGATGTCAACTCTGCATCAAGCTAAAGTTTCCTAAATGCATTCACTATGCCAAACAGATCTACAAAATTTCCCCAATATGCGCGAGGAGTGGTCAAACCATCCAGATGAAACAGGAGGCTGTCTAAAATGTGTAGTGCATTAAAACCCATGGATTCATCCTTTTTGTTCCTGTGTTGAAGGACCTCAAATGGACACTACAGAGTAGGTTGGTTCTCATCTAGACATGACCATAAGCCACGTGACATGAGTAGCCTGGTCATGTGTGGTTTCTAGGTGTGGTAATTGTGCGGTGTTAGCCGAGCCACAAAGGGGTCCGACATTAAGAGAAGAAGAAGATCGAAATAGAAGGGTTGTTTCTAAATTTAAATGATAGAAAAAAAAATCACCCCCCCACAATGTATAATTCTATCCCCTGTACAACAAAGAAAAAATTACTGAAAGCACAAAAAATGAGAAGAAAACCTGGATGCCAGATTCAGAGATGGAGGAAACAAAAGCCTCTAATTCAATGCCAAAATTAAGCGATCAAATAGATGAATCATCAATAAAGACTAGCACCATTGTGTCTGGCTCGGAAACACCTTTTTGATGATGTTTCATTTTTCAAAAATGGACACCGTATGCTCAAGTTATGGCCAAACAAGCAACAATGCCTCCGAAAAACAACTCTCTAGAAAAAACCAGACACTGGAAATAATTTGACGGTCAAATGGTCGTCACCCATCTACGGAAAAAACTTTGACAGCCGTATGGCTGTCAGATGACCATCAGCCAAAAAAAATTTTTGGTTGCCAGAAAAAGTCAAAAGTCCCAGAAAAATTTTGAAAAATGGCCAGAAAAGAAATTCGGCAGGGTGATGTCTGCAGTGACATCACCACTATCTTGTCAACATTGGCAGGCGGCGGCAGGTGGCAGGCTGGTGGTGGCGGAGACTGGGTGGCTCGCTAGTAGTAACTAAGCAACTCTCAGGCAGTAGCACCAGTGGTGGCAGCCCCGGTGGCTGGTGGGCAGCGCGCCGGCTGGGGAAGGGCATGGGCCAGGTTGGGGTGGCGCACTCTGGCAGCACCTGCGCAGGGTGTAAAAACCCTAAAAAAATCAAAATTTTTTAATTTTTTTAAATTTTTGCCTCATTTTTTGAGCCGTACAGCCTAGGAGGGAGAAAGTTTTCATTTGGGGTCACTGTGAGAAAAACTAGTAAAGTTTATATGTATTTCGACTCTCCCAAGCCTTCTAAATGCAATGGTGGAGTCTGTTTTGGCTCAAAGTGCTCCAAAAAATAGTGCCTCATCTAAAATGTAGAAAATACCCTAGAGAAGCTGTGGCTTTCATCTGCAACTCACGGCTTCAAAAAACCCTCAGACCAGGTAGCAGCAGGGAAGCTCTGATACCATGTAGGATTTGATGAATAAATCCACAGTTGCCAAGAAACCTGCATGCAAAAACCTGATACAGAAGAGAAGCAGGAAGAGAGAGAAAGAGAAGAACTCAGAAGTTGCTAAGAAAGTGAGAGAAAAAAATGTAATCTAAATTAATGAAAAATAAACTACAAAGTTCAAACTATAAAGGTGAACAAAACCCTAAAATAGGAAAAGCTAGGTTGTACATTAATAATTAATATAAATATTAATTATAAAGCACCTAAGAGATAGCTTAAGTAAACTAGAGTAAAATACAACTTAATTAATTAAATCAAAATGATCTAATTAATAAGTGTGAATAGATAATTACTCTAACAATCATAACACATCTGTGGGTGACTTGATCAGGACCTGTGTAGAACATAAATCTAGAGATCCATGAAAAGTTAAAGCTTTTCTCAACTAGCAGCTGGACTTCATGAAGAGGTGGTTCCCGTCCTGTAGCCAGGTAGTTGGTGATGTCAGCATACCATGGATTGTAAGTTGTAAGAGAAAATAGGTGCTCATTTGGGAAACTGTCATCAATTGCTACAGGAATATCAAGAACTTGTAATCTAGAGAGGAAATCAATGATGATATTAGCTTTTCCTTGTTTATCAATGATAGTTATATCAAACTCCTGCAGGAGGAGTAACCAGTGGGCTAACCTAACAGAAATGGCAGGTTTATTCATCAAGTATTTGATTGCTGAGTGATCAGTATAAACAAATACTTCATAACTGGTTATGTAATGTCAAAATTTATTTAATGCATAGATTACAGCAAGTAGTTCCTTTTTAGTAACAGTATAATTTAGTTCAGCACCTTGCAAATTTTTTCTTATGTAATAAATGGCGTGCTCAACTATACCTTCTTTTTGACCTAGCACTGCTCCAATTTCATAGTCAGATGCATCTGTGTGGATATGAAAGGGTAGCTTCCAGTCTAGTCCTCTAAGAATAGGGGTCTGTGTCAACACATCCTTCAACTGCTAGAATGATGACTCACAGTCAGTTGTCCATTCAAATTATGCCTCTTTCTTCAATAGATTATACAATGGAGCGGCAAGTTGGGTGAATTTCTTGATAAATCTCTTGTAGTAACCAACATGACCAAGAAAGCTCTGTACATCCTTCTCCTCTGCTAGAGTTGTGAGTGTGATGATGTCTGCAATCTTTGTAGGATCAACTTGGATACCAAAGGATGAGAGGTAATGCCCTAAGACAACTCCCTCTTCCATCATCATATAATACTTCTCACTATTAAGTGAGAGATTGTAGTCCTTGCATCTTTGAAGAAATTTTTCCAAATTAGCATAAGCCTCTTGGAATTTAGTTCCATATGCAGTTAAATCATCCATGTATATTTCAACACAGTCAACAACAATGTCAGAAAAAATTCTTATCACTACCCTCTAAAAAGTAGCAAGTGCATTACATAATCCAAATGGTAAGACAAATTAAGCAAATGTTCCCCATGGATAGGTGAACACTATTTTATCCTGGTCTTTTGGTGATATCTGGATCTGGTTGTAGCCACTAAAACCATCCAGGAATGAAGAATAATTCTTTCCAGCAAGGTTGTCAAGTACTTGGTCAATAAAGGGCAATGGAAAGTGATCCTTCTTGGTTACTTTATTAAGTTCCCTATAGTCCACACAAACTTCCCACTTTCCACCTTTCTTGGGGACAATTACAAGAGGGGAGACCCACTGACTATCCTAAATAGGATATATGAAGCCAACTTGGAGGAGTTTTTGCAATTCATCTTTTACTACATCTCTTAAAGCAGGGTTTATTCTTCTTTGAGGTTGCCTAATAGTCCAGACTCAGGACTGATATAAATCTTATGAGTACACAATGTTTGGTCAATCCCCTTCATTTCAGTATAGTTCCATGAAAAATCTTGCTAACAATTTTGTAAAAGTTGGAGAAGGCTAGACATCTGAGATTTAGGGAGATTCTTATATTTCACATTCAATTCCTTAGCTGAGGCAATTTGTACTCTTTTAACTTTATCCAACATAAGAACCTCTGCAAAAGAAGGGAACTCTATTTCATGGGGTAACAAAGTATGGAGATAATCAGGTGTTGTAAGAAACTTGGATGAAGAATTCTTGTTCAATATGGTTTGTAGAGAACAGTCAGGGTCATGACATGAGGGTTCTTCAGAACCATACTAGTTTGTAAGGATTTCCACTAGTATGTCATCGTCCTCCTATGAGGCCATGAATGGATTTCTACCAATAACCATAAGCTACTATACTTAATTGGCTTCAAGGGGGACATCTCCTAAATCCGGCCGAACAACTTGGTCAAGGTTAGCTTGGGGTTTGGTTGGAGAATACAGGGTTAATTTCTTGGTATTAATACCATCAGATATGGTCATTTTTCCTGAGTGGCATGCAATGAAAGCATCTGTTGTGGCTAACCAAGGCCTTCCTAGGATTAATGGATACCCTCCTAGTGTGGCTTAAGGAGATAGGATGGTGAAATGTGAGGGGTAGTCCAAAGAATCTAGTGTGACAATAATATCCTCTACCATACCATCAGGTTTGACAGTTGAATTATCAGCTAACTGGAGAATGGTGGGTGTTTCCCCCAACCCAATGATACTAAGTCTTAACAACACATCCATAGTCATAACATTAATAGAGGCCCCTAGATCAACCAAGACATTCTATATTTGTATACCATTAATGTGAATTGTAACCACGGGACTCCTAGGATCAGAGTATTTAGGCATCAAGGATTTACTAAGTATAATATTAGAAAGTTGCCCAAGAACATGGACAGTATCAGGATCTTTCTTCTTCCTACCAGGGTACTTGATACAGACTTCCTTGATTGCTTTATTATAAATTGGAATTTCCTTGAGGGCATCTAATAATGGTATTTGGAAAGTTATTTTCTTCAGTTGGTCAATGAGATCAGTTCCAATAGTGTTCTCTTTAGGGGTTACCGATGGTTTGGCCAATCTCTACGGAAAAGGTAGGATTTTCTCAACTGGAATAGGCAGTACAACAAGTGGGACAAAAATATTTTGATTTTCTGAAGCTTCCTTAGTATTAGAAACATCAGTTATTATGGGTGCTCTTGGTTCAGACAATGTGGTCCCGAATCTTAGGTGGATGTCATTCACTTGTAGTGAATAAGCTTGTTGCTTGTTATTAGGATTTGGATTTTTTTGCGCAGGTAGTTGTGGTTTCTGAGGACTATTATTGGCTATAGGAGGTGGAGGCATAATAGCTTGTTTCTAAGGTGGAGTCATAATAGCTTGCTTCTGATCAGGCTGATTGGGTCCCCACTGAGGTTTCTATTGCCAGTTACCATGTGGTTGCCATTGGCTATTCTGTTGTGGCTACTGGTATGGGTTAAACTACTATTGGTATGGATTAAACTGTTGCTGATATGGGTTAAAAGGAGGTTGAAAGTTCTAGTTATAATGTGGCTACTAAAATTTCTAGTTATTCTGTGGCTGCTAGTTAAGCCAGTTATTATTCCAATTTTGTAATTGAGGGACAAAATTGTGGGGGCTTTGATTCTGCCACTGATTACTATTATTATTATTATAACCAAAATGATTTAAGGGTTCTTGAGGCATACCTTGTTTCTAGGCCCATGGTCACCTTTGAGAAACATAAAATACCTCTCCATTCTCCTCATCTATTTCTTTGAACTTGGTGGGAATTGAGTTAGTGTCCATAGATGCAATAGTTTTGCATTTACAGTTTATTTTCTTCTCTTAGTAGTGGGAGAAAAATTTAGCTAGCATAGCTTCTGCGTCCTGTTTCTTCCTTTGGGCTTGCATGGTGTCTAGCTAAGTGGCCACATCATTGATAATGTCCTGCTTGAAGTCAGACAGGAGGTTGGATAGTTCTATCTTAGACACTCCAGAGCAATTTGTCTTTTGAGGTAGGTCACTTAGCCCTCTTCCTTTTTTTATTATAGCCCTTGAGTAATTCAAACATATGGTCTTGATGTCTACCCAATTTTTCTGGGTGATGTCACCACCAGCCATAAGGTCCAAGGCTTCTATGCTCCCATCATTGACACCCTTGAGGAAGAGATCTTTCTGTGATTTCTCATTCAACTGGTGTTGAGTATTGCACTACAGGTTATACATAAACCTGGAAACATAGTTTTCCAAGGTTTCATCCTATTTCTGTGACATCTTGAAGATGTCATCTCCTTTTAAATCCAACCTCTATATTACTCTTTGTATTTGGAAAGAAACATGTTTCTCATGGCATTCCAATTTGCTACAACATTAGCTCTGAGGCCCATAAACCACCTTAGAGAGGCCTCCTTAAGAGTTTATGGAAACAACTTCAGCTTATGGGCATCAGTTGTGTAGTTTTATCTCCTGTAGAGGATGTCAAACTCGAAGAGGAAGGTCTCTGGATCTTCAGTAATAAGTCCATAGAATTTTGGCAGCGCAGCGGCTGGAATATTCTTCAGGTTTTGGTTACCTTGTTGAGGAGGAATTGGGAAGGGGAAGGTAGGCTGAGCCATCATTGGAGGGGGGCCTAGTTGTTGTGGTTTTTGTGGCTAGTATATAATAAGAGCTAATGGGTTATCATGATACTCAATCTTGTCAAAAAGGACTTCTAAATGTAGAGATTCTTCAGAGGATGAAGGTGATGAAATTTCTCCTTGGCCATTAGCAAATGGGTTTTCAAATAGGTCTTCTTCTTCACTATCTACTTGGGGTTCCTCAGGCTCATGGTTAAAAAGGTCAAATTGTTCAGCCTAGTATTGACAAGGAGGGAATCTTCCATGAGGATCTCTTCTCCTATGCATAAAAGGATTGCTTGAAATTAAATCCTAGATTATAAAAAATAGAATCATGAACACCAAATTAGGTTTGAACTAACACCATCCCTAGCAATGGCACCAAAAATTCTTGGCTAAACAAATGTCTCAGAAACACATAGCATTGGATTGCTACTTTAGAACTGGACACCCTAAATGGCTGCTAAGTAGATTATTTAGTCTCATTTAATTATCAACCAAGGATGTAAACTTGGAATGGTATTTGAAAATTATATGCTTCAAACCTTCTTGATTCTCATGGCTAAACGTATGGAATTGAAATACATTATTCTTCATGAATCTATACTATCTCAAATGAATGCAGTTATGCTAAGAAAATAGTAATCATGAGTAGGAGCTACTCTGCTCGCATATGCTGTAGGAATAGTGCACCAGTTCTGTTACTATTGGTTTCAGGAACACTAGAGTTCTATTTACTTCTTGATGAACAAGGAAATAAATTCTAATATAATAAAATGATTCACTCACCAAGTGGGCCCCCTTGGATGAGTGAATAGAAATGCAATCAAGATAAGAGACCAAAACTCAAATTATGCACTCTATTCATTCATGGAGGAAATGTACTTGGAAAATAAAAATAGTGCTACAATGCCAACTTCTATTCTAGAAATTATATGAACTAACTCTCTCTTGGGAACTACAAAATTCCACTTATTTAAGGAGAAACTACACTACTACCTAAATCTAGGATCACTACATTAATGAGGATCACTAATGGATAAAAAGTGCTCATAACAAAAATCTCGAACAACAATAGTAGGTCTTCAAGTCCTTCCAAGAATATAGCATGCAGTGGTTCTAGATTTGCGTGCGGTGTCTACTAAGGAACTGAATTGACTCATTCCTCCATGAGAGTTCTATGACATGCCCTTCTTCAACCGCTTTACTTAATTCCTTTCTCTATGTTGGCACTTCTATAGGTAACAACTGTTGCTGACTCCTTTTACGCCATGCTTGTTTTCTTCAGTGCACCATGACTTGACTCCTACAAAATGGTTAGCATACATAACTTTTGACACATAAATATATTTTATCCTTTAATACAAAGAAAGAAGTGTGAGTTTCCATTCGATATTCTTGTACAAAATTTGGCTATAGGAAGGAGACTACCCATAAACATAGCATAGGGGAAAGGACTATCTATTTAACATGCAATCACTTATATCCTACAGCTTCTATCCATCAGTTCCAAGCAAAATACATTATGTTTTTACCAACCATTTTACCTACTTATGTCCTTACATATATAAAATATATAAAAGCCATAAGTTTAAAGTCTCTTCTTTGAAAGAAAAAATGTTGAAAAAGGAAAGTAAACATATGGAAAAGATGGCCTTTTGAGAGGCCCGCCAATGATACTAATACATTGATCCATGACAAATTTTGTACTGGCATAGCTAATGATGATGATGAGGATGATGTTTATGTCATCCATGATGTTTATTTCATTCATGATATACCTCTACTTTAGAATTCAGACACAACTCTCTATGAAGGCTCCCAAACAACTATTCTCTCTGTTGTATAAATTTATTGTTGAACTTGAAGGTTATGAATGGTTTATCCAACATAACAATGTCACGTATCCTAAGGTATGTCATCTATGTCATTATAGTTAATAAAGGGTGAAACATTTACCATAAATATTTGTAATATTAACAACTTATATTTTGTTTGTAGATTGATAAGTGAGTTTTTTTAACCACCATAGAATCTTCTCTAAGTTACTCATACCGATAATTATGTGCCACTGTGAAATATATTGGAATGGAGTATAAATAAATAAATGCTTGTCCCAATGATCATATTATCTATCATAAAGAATATGAATTTGCAACAAAATGTTGTGAATGTCATACAAGTAGATTTTGACTAGATCAAATAACAAAAAGGTGCCTTGTAAGGTTCTTCGTTACATCCCCATTCTTCCACATTGCAAATATTATTTAGGTGTAGCAGCTTGGAACAATTTATGGACTACCATGCATGCAATAGGAGTCAAGATGGTATTATTTGAATTCCTATGGATGGTTTCTAATTTATAGACATAGAGGAAAAGTGGCTACACTTTAACAAAGGACTATGAAATCTCAAGCTTTCATTGGCAGCGGAGGGGTCTATCCATTTTGAGACCAAAGATGTATTTACTATATGTGGAATGTTGTTGTCATAAACAATACCATTCCTCCATGGATGTCAATAAAGAGGGAGCACATTATGTTGGCAATGATTTTTTTAGGTATTTTATCATTTAACAATTATCTTCATGTAATTACAAATCTTGTAGTAAAATGGTCGCAATAATTATGTAAGGTTGTTGTTCATTCAACTAGGTACATACCAATATAAAGATATGAATGTATATATTAACCCTCTTACTGATGATTTATTGTAGTTATGAAATGGTGTCACTATGTATGACATATATAGACCAATAGAACAAAGACAATCTCAATTCTACGCAATTCTTGCATGGATAATACATGATGCCCCAGGGGTAACACATTTTTCTTGTATTTTATGGTGAATTAAAGTTGCACATGATAATTTGTGGTGTCTACTAAGGAACTGAATTGACTCATTCCTCCATGAGAGTTCTGTGACATGCCCTTCTTCAACCGCTTTACTTAATTCCTTTCTCTATGTTGGCACTTCTGTAGGTAACAACTGTTGCTGAGTCCTTTTATGCCATGTTGGTTTTCTTCAGTGCACCATGACTTGACTCCTACAAAATGGTTAGCATACATAACTTTTGACACATAAATATATTTTATCCTTTAATACTAAGAAATAAGTGTGAGTTTCCATTCGATATTCTTGTACAACATTTGGCTACAGGAAGGAGACTACCCATAAACATAGCATAGGGGAAAGGACTATCTATTTAACATGCAATCACTTATATCCTGTAGCTTCTATCCATCAGTTCCAAGAAAAATACATTATGTTTTTACCATCCATTTTACCTACTTATGTCCTTACATATATAAAATATATAAAAGCCATAAGTTTAAAGTCTCTGCTTTGAAAGCAAAAATGTTGAAAAAGGAAAGTAAACATATGGAAAAGATGGCCTTTTGAGAGGCCCGTCAATGATCTACTAATACATTGATCCATGACAAATTTTCTACTGGCATAGCTAATGATGATGATGAGGATGATGTTGATGTCATCCATGATTTTTATTTCATCCATGATATACCTCTACTTTAGAAGTTAGACACAACTCTCTATGAAGGCTCCCAAACAACTATTCTCTCTGTTGTATTTTTATTGTTGAACTTGAAGGTTATGAATGGTTTATCCAACATAACAATGTCACGTATCCTAAGGTATGTCATCTATGTCATTATAGTTAATAAAGGGTGAAACATTTACCATAAATATTTGTAATATTAACAACTTATATTTTGTTTGTAGATTGATAAGTGAGTTTTTTTAACCACCATAGAATCTTCTCTAAGTTACTCATACCGATAATTATGTGCCACTGTGAAATATATTGGAATGGAGTATAAATAAATAAATGCTTGTCCCAATGATCATATTATCTATCATAAAGAATATGAATTTGCAACAAAATGTTGTGAATGTCATACAAGTAGATTTTGACTAGATCAAATAACAAAAAGGTGCCTTGTAAGGTTCTTCGTTACATCCCCATTCTTCCACATTGCAAATATTATTTAGGTGTAGCAGCTTGGAACAATTTATGGACTACCATGCATGCAATAGGAGTCAAGATGGTATTATTTGAATTCCTATGGATGGTTTCTAATTTATAGACATAGAGGAAAAGTGGCTACACTTTAACAAAGGACTATGAAATCTCAAGCTTTCATTGGCAGCGGAGGGGTCTATCCATTTTGAGACCAAAGATGTATTTACTATATGTGGAATGTTGTTGTCATAAACAATACCATTCCTCCATGGATGTCAATAAAGAGGGAGCACATTATGTTGGCAATGATTTTTTTAGGTATTTTATCATTTAACAATTATCTTCATGTAATTACAAATCTTGTAGTAAAATGGTCGCAATAATTATGTAAGGTTGTTGTTCATTCAACTAGGTACATACCAATATAAAGATATGAATGTATATATTAACCCTCTTACTGATGATTTATTGTAGTTATGAAATGGTGTCACTATGTATGACATATATAGACCAATAGAACAAAGACAATCTCAATTCTACGCAATTCTTGCATGGATAATACATGATGCCCCAGGGGTAACACATTTTTCTTGTATTTTACGGTGAATTAAAGTTGCACACGATAATTCTAATTATAAATGATTGACATATTTAATCCAATTGTATCATTATCTTGTAGTTCTCTAAACAAAGGGAAAATTTACATGTCGAGTTTGTGGTCCAAAGATGAAATCTCGTCATTCAAAAAGTTTAGGAAAGTCTAGGTGTTTGATGATTATAGGAACTTCCTCCATGGAAATAATAAGTATCAAATACCGAAAAAAATATTTTCCATGGGAAATAAGAGACTACATCAAAGCCACAAATAATGACAACTCGCTTATGGAAGTTGGAATATAATAGAGTTTATCGTTAATGTACTATTGTTCCACCTAATCATTTATGTTTAGAATTTATATATTATATTTTGTTTTGTTTTTAGATTATGTAATTGATGATTCTGAAGGTCATCAAGGAATTAGTGAGCACCTTCTATTAGCACTATAAAAATCTACAAGAAGTTTTGTCAGAATCATGAAAACTCTCCTATTTCTTGCTCTGTTTGCAAGCCCTATTTTCAATTTTTCTAGCCTTTGAGAAAGAAACCCTAAACCCTCGTGGCTTGTTATAATTTGGAGTTAGCTTTTCTAAGCCACATAAGTTTATTTTTGTCATGTGATCTTAATTATCCTTTCCTACTTGCTTAATCTCTTAACAAGGATCGAATATTCTTTTCTATCTCGCAACTTTGTGAAGTCTTAAGTCTCTTAATCTCCAGACAAAGTGGAATATGCTCTTTTGGTATTGAGATTTCACGTGCACCATTGATCTTGATGTTGATCCTATGGATTGCACATAATTTCTAAGAAAACCATGAGTCAAGATTTTCTTTCTCCTACTTTGAGATGTAGTTCAGTCAGGTGATCTCAAGATAGACCCGAGGTCAGGGCAAGGTTACTTTTTCTCTTTAGCCATGAGAATATCCCAATGGATTGTTTGTTAAGAAAAATTCTTTGAGATTAAACCTAGGTTGTCGATCTTGTTCTATCATTTTTCAGATCATGTGGTTTGTGCTTCATCTCAGAATAGACTCAAGGGTTAAGTTTTTATCTTGCAACTTGGAGATCTCTTCAATCATGTGATCTCACAATGGACCAAAGTTCAAACATGGTTATTTTTAGGTCCAAGTTAGGTTTTCAAAGATTTGACCATGGGTGAGGGATTAACTTGTTGAGTTTGTGTTTTCTCAGTTAGTTGCAAGATCTCGAAATGACTTGGGTTATGATAAGGTTAAGAGCTGAGTTGATACAGAATAGACCTAAGTCGTTGATGTGGATTTGATCGACTGGTTTGCATTTAATCTCACAAAGAAATAGTCAAGTATAGATATATCTTGAGACTTGGCATAGGCCATCTATGAAGCAAAGATCTTATGGCTTGCGCGTAATCTCCAGTCTTAACTCGTGTTAAGTGGAATGTTCAGCAACCTAGAGATCTATTTAGTCATGCAATCTCATGATGAACCTAAGTTAGGATAAAGATAAATTAAAGTTTTCTATGGATAGATATAAACTGTAGATGCTATGTTGATCTAACGGTGGGTGCATGATCGCATGATATACCCAAGCTTAGTCAATATTTTCAATAATTTGGAGATTACATAGTCACACAATCTCTAGATGAAACAAAAGTTAAGGGTGCAGGTTAAAGAATGGTTAGAAGCTGAGGAAAAGGATAAAATAAAGTGCAGATAAGTTGCAAAGGATCTAATGAATGATGTAAAGCCTCAAAATAAATATGTGTGAGATCTAACCATCAAGGCATTGCACCTATCAGGCATGTGTCCTAGGTGGGTCCAGATCTATGACAGGATAAAGAAGTTAATGTGTTGAAAAGGATAATTTAATGCAACAAACATCATAAAGCCTTAATGTAAATTTTTTTGATATCTAATGATCAAGGCATTGTGCTTGCTTGGTAAGTGGCTCTCCTAGTCAGCGAAGGTCAAAAGACAAACCACATTTCTTGGAGCCGGTAATAAAGTGACATGTGAAGGTCAATGGGACCAAGGTTTACAAGTTGTAAGGGATGCCAAAGTAAATAAAGAGATAAAGGATGGACAAGTTGATTTTGATCTGCTGGCAAGTATAATGGCTCAAAGAAAAACTAATCAAAATCTACCCATGGAGGTATCACGTATTCATGCCACGTGTCTAATCTAATTTTGAGCCCAGGTAACCTAAAGAAGATCAACGAATATGTTTTAAAATTGTGATAAGTTTTAATCTCAGCTATCCAATTTGTAGTCTGAGCCACCTGTAGCCATTAGGGATGGATATTTGAATATTTAAAAATGTTTCTTAGAGTTTCAAGTGGTGGTGTTGTTTTCCATGTTGTAGAGGAAGTTGGTGGATCAATCTGATCTTCTAGGTTGATTTATTGATGTAGTATGGTGTTGAGGGGATGTATTCTATTGATTGTAGATTCATAAATGTTGTGTGGTTATTTTAGGGTTTTATAATCATGATTGTATACTCTTTGAAACCCTAATCTACTTCCTATCACTTCTATAAATTAATTTTCCTAGTCAAGTGGCCATGGAGATCAGATTCTATTTTTATATCTTTTGAAGAAAGATCAAGTCGGTGGAGAATTGAAGGATAATTGTGAATCAGATTTAAAATAAGGACATATGTGAATTAGACAAGAATTATAGGGTTTCCTTCTTCTATATCTATCCCTCTTTTCTCACTTTTAAGGGTTCCTGGTTTGGTTCCTAGTTTCCATTCTATTTTCAGTTTTCTCTACAAAATTTCAGATAAGGTTCCAAGTGTGGTACCTCTATATATATTTTCCATCTTCTATGCATATAGGGTGTTCTAGTATCCTTTCTATTTTAGGGAAGAACACCATTATAATATATTTCTTATCAATGAAATTCAGTATTATTGTTTGGTTATCAATTTGTCTCCATTATGTTTCTGAATCATATAAACTAGGGCATCTAGGGTGTTTTAGTTTTATCTATTTGTATGACTTGCAATAGATTTATTCTAGGGATAACTATGATTTAGGATTTGTATTCAAGCGTGTATGAGATGGGAAATCAAGGATATTCTAGACTATCATTTCAATGGATGTTGAATAATGTATTGTCTATTCCAAGGTCTTTTCCAAAGGGAGGGTTAAATTATTTGAGTAGGAAATTGCATATTTGAATACAGAGGTGGATTCACGAGTAGAACTTGATTGATAGGGTATGTCTTATGTAAGGAATATAGACATATCAGACTGTGTTTTTTTTCTTTTTTCATGATCTTCTTTGTAATTTTTTGTTTGACTCCAGTGCCCATTGGATAAGGCACTGGTCTATGAAAGACATGGAGTATTTCAAAGATCCATTAATCAAATCATAAGTAGAAATAGTTTCCCTTTCATGTTGTTTGAAAGAGTTGGGATAGTTATAGTTTTAGACATACTCTATGCAAGTGGGATACTACATACTAATTGATAAAATAGTGAGGTACTTGTTGACTAAAGGTTTGAAAACTATTCCATAGTTATATATCTGCAAGCTTGTATTTGTAACAAAGGAATCATGTGAGTGCAAATTAGGAAATACCCACCTAAGTGATGTGGGGCTCAAAGTGTAGAAGGTCTTAGAACCTTGTCAATTGGAATTTTTTCTTTTCTCCTTTCTATTGAGGGTGTTGATTTTGTGTCCTAGTTCTATAATCCCATAACCTGGTCTCAAAATTTCATCTATGAGAGGAGAGTGCAAGAAAAAGCACCAACAAATTGGTGACTCTACTAGGGACAAAGAAGTAAAAGTCTTGCTAAACCTTGCAAAGAATCTATGGTATTATACTATTTGTATCATTTGACCCATCTAAGTCACCAAAAAATTCTTCAAAGATATATTTATATTATCTCACAAAGTGGTGAGTGGTGACTCTGAGTTCTTAGATTCGCACTAGTGTGCATATTTGAAGAAATACTTCAAACAAGGAGGACTTGCAGTGATGATAAAGTAGATGTTTGGGCTCTTGTGACTACAACATAGTCAAGGGAGGAATTAATATGAGACCCTATTTGTTGGATGTCTTGAGAGTTTTTTGGTTTTGAAGAATGTTAGAGTGGGGTGAAGTAATCTCAGCTGATTCAAATTTGTCATCTGCAAAGAGGTGGCAACTCTACCAAAGTTTTGAAATATGATTTGAAGGTGACTTCAGATCAAGTATTTTTGTAGCTATTCCAATACATCCAAGTATTTTTCAAAGTAATAATTTTTTTTCCATATTAAGTGGTCTAAGCACTAAAATAAGGAATAAGGTGTGATAACAGGTTTACATGCTTGAAGTTTTAAGTTGTGTTCTGGAAAATCATATGGAAGCATTATATTAGTTTAAATGAGTAACATTGATGAAGAGATTACATTGTTAAACCAAGGCATCCAAAGGGATTGCATAGTGTGGATGAGATTGAAGGTGGGAATGAGAAAGGATGTATCAATACCTTTATTTTATGAAAGGTTTTGTGATGCATATGATGAGATTCCAAAGGGTGCCGATTTTTCTGAGTCTACTTTTATTGGTTTTTTTGGAAGTTTGTTTTCCTAAATCAGACCATTAGTTAGCCTCCTTGAGCGAACAAGGTTATGTGAATATCAGGAATTGGATAAATGATATTGCATATCTTTAACTTTAGGTTGTTCCTAATAATGTTGATTTTGAAAATGATGGAACTTATGAAGGAGATGTGTCTATTATGGATGATCTCTCTTATAATCATGAGAGTGATGCTCTTTCTCAATGTGAGGGAGAGGATATGTGCAATCAGCAAGAAGAAAATGATTTGATAAGTGAAAATGTTGATGGTGACTTCTTATCAAAAAAGGGTGAAGATGATGATAGTGGTTCACTTCACAGTGAAAAAATTTAAGAGCTCCTGAATTGTGAGTATCTCATATATCCAAGGAGGGATAGCTCTGTAGTCTCTCACCCAACACAGATTGAGTTTGATAGAGAGTATGTGTCAGTAGGTTCTTAGTTAGACATTTGTGTTTCTCATTCTCTTTGTGCTTCTGTATTACTTGGCTACAAAAAGTTGGGTTTTGATCAATCAGATGGTGAATGCACAAGTCTTTCCTTAGATTCAAGGCATGAGGATATTCTTGATACAATGTTGAGTACTTATTGGGATAGTTGTGTAGATTTTGAATTTTTTTTTTAGATTCTAAATCTTTCATTAAACCATTAAAAGATGGTCATTCAGTTGCTCAAGTTACATATGTTTATAATGAGTGTATTGATGTTTTCCATCCCACCCACCAGCAGGTTTTGGGTTTGTATGATGCTGATAATTTACAGGAGAGTTCTGTAGAGAATTTTGATATTGATATGAAAACTAGTGTTATGATGCAATATGGTCTCTCTGTTAAAAAGGAGAATAGAGGTCATAACATGAAGCTTTATCAAGATGTTGGTTTTTAACATAGTTGTTTTCCAAACATTGATATGTCTACTCTTGCAGAAAATATATGCAATGATGATTATTCTAGCAACTTGGAAGAACAAAAGTGTTTTTCTCAGCTAGATAGTGACTCTCTCAGATATGGAAGTGAATTAGACAATGAAGATTGTTGCATTGTTTCTCAATTCCTTCTAATTGGTCAATGCAACATGTTTATGCCACATGCTTTTCAAGATCTGTATGATTTCCATTTTAGCTCTAATATGGACTATGATGATATTTTTGTCTTGAGCTAATGGTAAGTGGTAAAAAGTTTGATAAGGAAGATGAAAGAAATTTTTTCAGCTTGCTTCAAGTACAGAGAGCAAAAGGTTTTGTGTTTGACAGAGGCAAGCTACAACAAAAATTTGGTGATGGCTTAGGGAAATCAAGCCTGGTTTGTTTCTTTCAAATAAGGAGAAGAGATGCAGAGGTAATACGACTCTACTCAGTAATAC
>MU224926.1:420342-470101 GCA_018584345.1 Thuja plicata
TATATATATAATTCCCTCTTCTATGCATATAAGGTGTTTTGGTATCCTTTCTATTTCAGGGAAGAAAATCATTGTAATGTATTGCTTATGAATGCAATCCAGTAATGTTTTCCTATTCTCAAGTTGTCTCCATTATGTTTCTGCATCATATAAACTACGACATCCAAGGTGTTTTAGTTTTATCTATTGTAAGGTTTTCAATATAGTTATTCAAGGGATAACTGTGATTTAGAATTCATATTAAAGTGTGTATGAGATAGGGTATTAAGGATATTCTCAACCTATCTTTCAGTGGATGTTGATTAATGTATTGTCTATTCCAAGGTCTCTTCCAAGGGGAGGGTTAAATTATTTGAGTAGGGAATTGCATATTTGAATACATAGGTGGATTCACAAGTAGAAATTGATTGATAGCGTATGTCTTATGTAAGGTATATAGACATATCAAAGTGTGTTTTTTACCTTTATTTATGATCTTCTTTGCAATGTTATGTTTGAATTTCTTGCCCATTGGATAAGGCACTGATCTATGAAAGACTTGGGGTATTTAAGAGATCCATTAATCAAATCAGAAATGAAAATTATTTCCCTTTAATGTTGTTTGGAATAGTTGGGATAGTTCTAGTATTCAAACATACTCTATGAAAGTGGGATGCTTTATAAGACTTGATAAAACAATGATATACTTAATGCCTAAAGGTTTGAAAACTATTCCATAGTTATATATCTGCAAGATTGTATTTATCACAAAGGACTCATGTGTGTGCAAATTAGGTAATACCCACCTGAGTGATGTGGAGCTAAAAGTGTAGAAGGTCTTAGAACCTTGTCAATTGGACTTGCTCCTTATCTCCTTTCTATTGAGGGTGTTGGGTTTTTGTCCTAGGTTTGTAATCCCATAGCTTGGTCTAAAAATTTCATCAAGGAGAGGAGAGTGCAAGAAAAATCACCAACAACTTCCAAAGGGACTAAAAATTTATCCCAAAAAATTTAGTATGTTTTCGTACTATGAGAAGCTGTAAATTGTGCATTTGTTTGATACTATGCATATTGGAAAGAATGTAACAGAGACATTGTGGAAAATATTGGATGGAAGGCGTGACAAAGGAAAAATTGTCAAAATTTGTAGTAACATTCATGAATCAATTCATGCAAGAAAAATTACATCGAATCAAATAGAAATGGAGAGAAGATTAATATAAGGGCCCTTCCTTGGTTATTAATGGTGCAGATAAGTGATTCCATAAAACAAGTCATACAAAAAATTTGATTTCCCACATGATTTTCTATGAAGATAAGAAATCTTATATCAAAGAAAAGAGAATTTTGGACAGGGTTGAAAATACATTATTGGCATACCTTCATCAAGGTAAGTCATGTTCTTGTGTATTTACAATATATTTTTAAACTACATGTACTTTTCATTGTATTATGTGATAAAATAATGACATGATTAGTTTATAATTATTTGAGTACGTGCTACCCTTATCTTTCCCAGAGAAATTTGACAATAACATCAAACAAGTGATATGTGATCTTGGAAAATATATGAGGTAAGAAGTTACATTTGTTCAATTTGTTGTATATATTTATTATATTTCTCATTTGTTTTCTTGTTATTTAATATATTGTAAAGTCTCCTATTTATATATTTTTGTGTCTTGAATGTCTTGTAGGCGGTTGTCATCTAAAGAAATCCATAAAGAAGATAGAAAATATTAGAATAGAATAATTCCCCATCTAATGTGTGAAATTCAAAAGTGTCTACCTTCATCCTTTTTCAATGCACAAGAATACTACCTCATACACCAAGTTGAGGAGATTGAATTTTGTAGACTTGTACACACTCGGTCAATGTGGATGGTTGAGAGGCACTTGAAGTTTTTGAAGGCTTTGGTTCAATAAAGAGCACATCCTAAGGGTTCTGTGGTGGAGGGATATATGGTAAACTAGACTATGGTGTACATTACTAAATATCTTCCTAAGCTTGCAACAAAGATCCATATAGATCACATTTGGGATCTTGACACCATTATAAAATTCGAAGGGGAGTACTCGGTGGGGAAAGGTAGATTGAGGAAAGTGAGAGGTAATAAATTATAAGAGGTTATTTTTTTTAATTGATTTTTAATCTTCTAAATTAATCAATTGTAATTCATCTATTTATTTTAGTACAGTTGCACGAGAGTGGAATGTAATACATTTGTTTATTACAAACAATCGAGATTGGATGACTGTATGGATTAAAAAAAATTATCATTTTGGTCACACATTAACATGGGAAGGTGTGTCTTCATTGGTTAAATAATCTCATCGTAATGGAGATTCCAATGTAATTGATTTAGCATATGGTTTAAGAGATTTTTGGGTACGTATAAATTTATTAATCACCCATATGTTTATAAACTCCCGATGCAATAATTTTTACATGTTTGACATATTATTGTTGGTCAAACACCACAAGGCTACATTTTTCAATAGTTATAAATTTCACATCAAAAATTTGGATGACACGAAGAAAACTTGTGATTCTGGGATAAGTGTTGTCTTTCAGGTGACTAATATTTTATCTAGAAATGACTTACATCCTTGAGAGTCTCAAAATTGATCCTATGAAATTTTGGATGTTATAAATGAGTGTGACTTTAATTCCTTTTGATTAGTTCTCTTCTTCGTTAGATGGTAGAGGCTATGAATTAATCAAAATGATCTTGATAGAACTATTTTTTAACATGACAATGGATTTCCAATGATTAATACAAGGTGGTTTGAGAGAGTTGGGGATGAGCCCTATGTTCTTCCAAGCCAGTGTGAGAAGGTATTTTACTTAGAGGTTCCACATAAACTAGGTTGGTCATTTTTTGTTAGACATGATCCAAGAGGAAGGCTGATAGGTTATAATAAGATGGATGAATAAGATTCTAAACAAGTAGAGGATGATGGAGATGATGATAATGATCAATAGTTAGTCGATGATGTTCCTATTGCAAATTTTATTGAAGACAAAGATGAATATGTTGACAATGATGTTTCTACTGATGATGATGATGATGATGATGATGATGATGATGATGATGATGACAAAGATGACGACACTGATGGTGGTGGTGGTGATGTTAATGATGATGATGATCATGGTGATAATTTGGATAAAGAAGAAGATTAATAATATGAATGAAATGTACAATTATGTGATGACTTCTTTATCTATGTAATATTTGTTTCTTGATAGAAATGTACAATTATGAAATCAATGCTTAATCTATTTAATATTTATTTCTTGATAGAAATGTATAGTTATGTGATCAATGCTTAATCTAATTAATTCATGATGTATCTTTTAATTTTTGTAATTCATATGTGATGCTTATGATTTTTAATGTACCTAATATGTAATTTTGAGTATACCTATCATGAAGTTTGTAGCTAACATAAGATAATTGAATTACATATCCAGGAACCTAAAACCCTTTCACGAGCATCCCACACAGTTTCATGGATTGACAGGTATAATTCAATACACCCTATAGAGATTAGTGTCTTTTACAATTTGAAAAATATCTCTAATTAATTGCTATCTCTCTCATTTTATGGAGTGTAGGTAGAAAAAAATAGGTATTTTTCAGTTGTTTCTTCCTCGAGAAAAGGAAATATAGGAATGGAAGGAGAAAGTGAAACATGTAGTATGTCAGAATTAGGGATATCAACTAGAGGTCAAAATACTAGAAGGAAATTCAATAAATGCATGAAATTTTTCCTTTCGCAAGGGGTCTCATGTTATTATGATGATGAGAGAAAAGGCAACATCAAGGTGCCCTTTAGTTACCCACATCTATAGAAACAATGGGTCCCCAAGGAACTTCCTCCAATAAACACTGATTTTAGTGTTAAAGGAAAGATATAGCACCATCATCATTACATGGTTTGGTCCTATTTTCCATGGATGGGATAAAGGTCTCTTACAACAAATTTGTCAAATTAATGGAGTATGTTGGACTTTGTTACGATTACACAAGTTGTACGCAGATTGTTTTATATAAAAAAAGTATGTGTAGGTATGCACTCTTGGCAAATTATATTAAAAAAAAAGACAATGAAAAAAGTAAAAGAGTGTCCATATAAATTGATGGAAGGACACAAGAATTAGGGAATATTGTACATTTTATAAATATTACACGACATGTTTTAACTATTAAGAAACCAAATTGCATATTTGAAGCGTGAGAGGGAAATCATGTATGTATATGTGCGATAAAATACATACATACAGGGGACAAGCTTCTTATTGATTACAATTTGAATCACATAGATACAAATGATGTCACTATCATGGGGGTGCAGGTATGTACTATGCAACATTAAATAATTGAGTTTTTTTTTAACATTTTTATGTTTGAGTTATTTTGTAATGTTGAATCTAATCCTTCTAGGAAAGGAAATCCATCCAAAGAAACTACCACAAACAAGCTCTCCTAAACCAGCCATGTATAGAGAGTCTTCTCACCACCCACCTCATCTCCATCATCATCTTCTAATGAAATTTATTAATCTGGTCCTTTCTAATGAAATTTTCTAATACCTTTCACGTCCCTAGTCCAATAATCAATCTTTTCTATAATTAATTAAACTATTTTATTAATTATTGGTTAACTTTAAATAATAATATAGGTCCATTATATTGAGGAGCCATATAGAGGGGAAAATTATGATCCTACATATACTTCTTCTTCCTAGCAGGTAAACCTCATTGTTATTGTACAAATTAGATAAAAGAAAAATGGTAAATAGTATTTTATATTATGTTCTTTTCATCACTATTTTGGAGTAATTTCAATAGTGATAGTAAAAAAATTGTCACAGATAGGTGGTAATTAGAGAACAGGAAAGGAACCCATAGTCCCTCAGGAGGAGTCCTTTGACGAGGACGTAGATGTTGATTTTACAAATTTTGATGACTAGACCACTCCAATTCAAAAGTGCCTCCAGAGAATTGGAAACAGAGTGTCTCAATTATCAACTATATACCATTCAAATCCTGACTCGCAAAACAGGGCCACTGAATTGATGCACCAAGCTAAAAATTTCAAAGTAAGTATCAATATAAGTTTTAATTATAACAAATGTTAAATAATAGTTTTTATGTTATACTAGTCTTTTATGTCATTAACTAATAAGATGTGTTGTTTTTACAACTTTTTTTACATAGTTTTGATCTTCATGGCCATGATTAGGGTACTATAGGTGGTTGAGGTAGATCGCATGTTGGACTATCTTTTTTTTACACTCTAAAAATATTTTCCATGCTAGCCCATGCTTTATTATGCTCTAACAATCTTATTCTTCAACACCTTTAACAATCATATGGTATCGCCACCTCAGACAAGGACATGCCCAGATGTACTGCTAACTACAATGTCAATAAAATGCAACATGTCCATAGACGCCATGGCACCACCTACAGGTACATAGATTTCATTTTATCTCTCTTATTTATACATTTATTTCCCGTGAAGTCATCTTTCTTGGAGAAATTCTGTCATGGAATCAATTTATGAAACAAGAGATGCATCAGATGATGAGGAATTTTTTGGATGTACTTGTATTCCTAGTACAAGCACAATTAAGGATTGCATATTGATTATGAGCAATGAAGAAATAATTTCCTTGAAAGTAGCCAAAATTCAAGGTACTTTATAGATTGGACATTTCTTTTACTATACAATCGTATGCTAATTATACATTACATTCAATATGATAATATTCCATCTATTGTATTCTTATTTTATACTATTATATCCTTCGACTAATGATCCCATTATTATTCTGCAAGGAATGATGTTTTTTATGATAAACTTAATGATGAGTGTTTGCAGATATTTGGGCCCACCCTCCGTACATGGTGGAGCATCATATCCAAACTAAAATCCTAATCCACTATTTTGATTTCATATCATTGCTAGGATATTTTTCCTTACATCCATTTATTGAACTATATTAAAGGTAAGTGTTAAGGCCTTGAAATATCACCCTAACTCAAGCATTAAGGCACAATAATATCTCATGGTAACAATGGAAACCTTCCTAAGTTGTGGGTGGACTCTGATTAAGAAGGAATCTCTGGATTCTATGTCGGTTCCTATTGGATTTGGAATATAACCTATGATTGATTCTCTGATTGGGGAAAAGGAAAAAGATAACTTAAAAATGAATAAATAAATTGGAAGGCAATATACCAAAATAGATTCAAACTAATAAAAACTTCAAACCAACATCCACAAGACACAAACTACTGAGATTTTTAGTAAACATTCACTACTCAATGTATAGGTTGACCTTAAAAAATCCTTGTTAGGGTTTGCACCACAAACAATGATAATTTGCGAACAGACATACAGATTCTACAAAAGGTTGTATTTTGACAACTTAGAGAAAGAATTAGATTAGTTCACTTATCTATGCTATAAAACACTTTACACCTAAATGCATAAAATTTGAAAAGGATTGATATCAAAAATCAGAAAATATGTGAATAATGGGGAAATTTTTTAATTCTCTTCAAAATCTGCAAATGGTTACATGCCAAGATACAAAACATGCCAAGGAATAAGTTACATTCACTTGAACACAATCTAGCATCAAAACTGAACCTATGGTTATAAAAAATATGCAAAAGGCACAAAGGAACAAATATTTTCACAAAACCACCTTCTCTCCAAATTTTTAACCCCTAAAACTAACTAGGAAGCTTAGATATATACCCTCTCAAGACCAATTTTCAAAATCCAATGCCTTCCAAAATTCCTCCAAATTAGTTAGAAACCCTAACTTTTAGGCATAATCCATGCCTTAATATATGCCCCTAATATTGGTATTTAAAAATATACATCTTTTAAATACATTACCAACATATATCAAAAAATATCTAATCAAGCCCTAACTCAAAAAATATAACCTAACCTCGTAACATATAACCCCAACCACATAACATATAACCCTAACAAGCCTAAAACTGACATCATAACCCTAGGTTAACATGACCAATGTCTACCAGTTAATAACTCTTTTCAAAATATCCACATCTCCATCATAGTGGCCATCGTGGCACTTGGAATTCCCACTATCGTGCACTACAGAGTTTAATTCTTGTACTCCTTTGTCAGCGGAATCCAAATTTTAACAAAAGTTGGCTTTTCTCGGTCATTGCATTGCATTTGCATTTGGGGAAAAATATGAGGGTTTTGAAGCCCTAATCCATGGCATCATTTCTTTTGAGATTGTGGCATTGAATCTAGTTTCTTTCCTACCCCTCTATACTAATTGGGTTTTTTATATGGATTTGATACTGCTAAGTGACAGTTGTGTTGTAATCTTTGAAGCTCTCCTCTTTGATATATAGGCTAGGAAATATCTATATGTTTGTGATTCTACCTTTGAATACAACTCTCATTCAAGAATGAAGTGCAGGCTCTAACTAGAATTTGGTATTATGATGAAGAGCTTGGGCTCTTTTAACTGGAGTTATTCCCTATTTATTCTTGAATCGAGTTGTATTTAGCACCGGAGTGCATGCTCAAATTAGATTTTACTGTTAAAAATATAGAGCTCAAGTTCTTTGAAGACTGTGGGATTTTGATGATTTGGGTCTTTGACATAATGGGTGGCACTATTTATGCATGTGTTCATGGAGCTCGGACCCCAAACATTGCATCTATGCATGTGAACCTAGAGATAAGTAACCTCTATTCTCAGTTTTTCACTTACATTAATTTAGAAGTCTTTAGTTGCGGGAATTATCTTTGATGATTCTCCATGATTCTTTCAATGATTTCTGGGTACTTTTTTTTCCAATGTTATTTTTTTCTCATTGATCCTTTGCTTGAATAAGTCTTTGTTGCTTAAATAAGTCTCTATTTCTAGTTGGACAACTTGAGCTTTGTGTTATGCACTTGGGAACAATTACATCTTGTCAACTCCTTCACTGCATTTAGTCTTTATTGGAGTTTCATTGTGCCTATGTCCACTGTTTATAGTGACCATCTTTCTTTGAATATTACATCTCTATTGGGACCAGCTTGAACTGTGTTGATCATTATTTAAGATGTCTAAATTTGTTCCATTATCTGGTCTCCCTCTTGTCAAAAAGGATAGTGATAAGTATTATATACAGTTATTGACTCTAGTAAGAATATTGTCCATGGGGTTCGAGCACGAGCTCGTGACACCTATGAACATTGTTGTGTACAGAGAGCTTGATACTTTTAAACAATGCATCCTTTAATACCATTGTCATTTACCTTCATTCTTGAATATGCACTTTCATTTAATCATTTTTCTGTTATGAATATTTAATTTGATAATAACTATAATGATTTAGCATCTCTTTATAACAACATTACTGTGATTCATCTTCTCTTGAATATGCACTGTTATTTGATTTTCTATATATGCATATTCATATGATGAAATTGATGTACATCATGCATTTTATATGTATAACTCAATTTTTTCTACACATTACTATCCATCTTTCATGTGCAAAATTCATTTGATAAGAATAAATGACACTTCTAGCTAGAATATCACTTATTTTTTCCATGCATAACATTAGTCATCTTTTTTTTTAAAAACATTATATTTAACCTTCATTATGCATAATTGAATAACACTATTACCTTATCATTTGATTGCAAGAAGCAATTCATCTCCTTATTTTCACATCTCTGTTTTGAACTTTCACCTGTCCTTGTACACAAGTATTTGTAACAACATCTTATTACTCCACACTTTGGTATCAACAGTGTTTGAATATATTTTTACTCTTCTTTGAAGACACCATGGTGAATTGCATTTTCATATGCATGTCACTTTGGAAAAATAGGAAGAATAATGTAGTGATATGTAAGTTTTATATCTTTAAATAGAAATATCAATATCATTTCTTGAACATGCACTATATTAATTTCATCTGCATATTTTAATCAGTTGATAACTGATAGAAATGCAATTTGATCATCTTTTTGCATATCAGTTTGCAATTCCTCCTTCTTTGCACATGCACAACCATGTCTTGCACATACATCTTCTATCACATCTTTTCTTCAATAGACCATCTTACAATAACATTTGTACTCTGTATCTTGGCACAAATGACATCAAAAATTGTAACAACATGCATCAACCTTGTCTTGCAATGTTACTCATTCCATTTTGCAACATCTTTTATCTCATTGAGCTACAACATCATGTATTCACTTTGTACTAACTGTTATTAACTGCATTTGTTCTTCTTTTGCATTCTCCAATCCTTGAACTCATGAACCTATAGCATTATTTTCTCTTTTGATAATGCATCTTTTGAGGTTTGAGTATGGGCTCATGACACTCACTGCACTTTTCTTTGTTATCTGTTATTAGTGAATTCATAGATCATATTCTCTCTGCATTAAAATGCACTTCTGTTTACTCTATTTGAAAACACCATCAAATCCACTATGTTAGGTTAGTGAACATGACCAAATAATAAATTTTTGTGTGTGAGTGCCATGTGTCATGACATTCATGCATGAGTGTTGGTTAATTGATTGTGTTCACTCTCCTAACAGTATTTTTTTGTTTCTAAAAAGTGTTTCTCAGCTACAAGAACTAAGTCCCTTTAATTCAAATATCTGGTTTCACAAAAAACAACTCTTTTGTACAATGCAGTATGATAACCATAGATAGTAAATGATTTCATGGAGCTATGTCCCTTTGATACTACTATTCTATTGATGTAGATGTATAATTTTCCATTGTATTGATGTTATTGGCAGATGCGCAGTTCTAAAAGTTTGATTGGTGTATGTTGTTATAGGTTTCCATGCATTGCTTAGATCCAATTTGGATTCAACACTTTTTATTTCCATGATGTAGGACAGGACCCTAAGACCTAAGATGTGGGACATGTGGACAGGACTATGACAAAGACATGAAGACTTAGACAAAGTAGACAACCAGCTCCTAAATGCAGAAGACCCTACAAGGAAATGCATGGACCCCTACTCATGCTTCTATCATGCTTTATTTTCTGCAATTTCCTCTAAGTTCAAATATGAAAGATGTAATACGAAAGGAACATTTATCTAATACATTCAGTTTGAATGCACAATGTAATGATCAATTATGAATTTTTAAAATTGAATATGATCAATAATTAAAGTGCAATGTAAATGATAATATGAATGCAATAGAAATGTATTTCATCTTCATTAGTTGAACAATAGTGTTTAAGAGGTGTACCTTTATGCCATTTCTTATTTTTTATGATTATAATCTTGCATGTACAAATTTAGGATAATAGTAAGTTCACTTCATTTATGAATCTAATAGTGTTTTCTTCTTCTTACAAGGTAGAATTCCAAAGATAAAAAGTTAAAGGATGCTCTCGTAGAGAGTATGGCAAACTTATTTGGACCTTGTGTATTCGGGAAAAATAGGCTCCTGGAGAAATTTAGGGTTTTTTTGAAGTATACGAGGAACCAGTACATAAATATATTATCAAACAAACCAAAGTATGAGCGTCCCTCCTGATTTAGAGTGGAAAAATCTTATTTTGGATGCAAAGGAGAAGCAAAATAAAAAAGGAAATAGAAAACCAAAAAAGAAAGAAGGTATGTGATACTGTTAAGAAAATAATTGTGTACTAAATACTCTAAGTTATATTTATATAAACTAACATATTTGAAATGTTTCAAAGATTGCTTGACACATCAAAGGCAAGAAAGGAAAGACTAGAAAAATATGGGCAATACAAGCACGGCTCTGGTGGTTATTCAAAACTTGTTGCACGAGTTGTAAGTCTTAGTAAATGAAAACAATATGTAAATATTTATAATTTGCAATCAATTTTGTTTTGATGAAATAATTAAATAAAAATTCATGATACCAGAAAAAAATGTAGTGCACAGATTTCAATATAAGTCTCTCAGAAGAGGACAAGAGAATTGGCTTCCAACAAGGCTATAGAGCCATGGTTGAACAAATACAAGAAATAAGTGCACAAGGTTGTATTGATGGATCCATCGTGGAAAGTAAGCTAAATGATGATTTTTCAAATTGAATAATTTACCAATTACTTTATTTGATGTTAAGTTCAAAAATAAAGTGAGTATATTGTTTTAAATAAGAAAAGAATTATAGCAATGTGTATGAAATTGGAATGTAGTCTACCGATTCTAGTACACCACCCACGCAAGATGAAGTTGATTTAGGTGTGCATCAGAGTGATGGAGATATACATTTTCTAGTCAAATTTATATAAATAATTATCAATATAAGTAAATATCTTAAATTAATTGGTGTAGTAGTACAAATTTAATTGCAATATAGGTGTTTGGATTAACATAAAATCTTGTATTGCAGCTACAAAGGATGTAGAGGTTGGTGTTCATGAGCAGGTTTAGGTTGAGGCCAGACAAAATGATCTGGAAGTTGATGATGTGACAAGATCAGGTGAAAAAACCACGATTAAGTTCTTTAAAGTACTGAAATACTTGTAACAAATTATATTAAAATGTTTTTAAATTAACCATTTTATTTTTTATTGCAGAGGACCCCCCTTTGCATCAACAAAGAACTAGGCGTGCATTGAGATCTGGAGAAGAGGCTAGAAGAACTGATGAGAGGGGAGATGATCATGATGACACCAATACTCTTAATAATTTCTTAAAATTGAGAAAATTAAAAAAAATAAAGAAATGATTATAATTTATGTATCATAATTGATATTGATTGATTTTTACGTGTCAATGAATTTAATTATGTGCTATTTAATGATCATAAACTATATAATGTGTTAATGAATATTGATGAATGTTGTATGTTAATGAATTTTATCATGTGATAACTAATGAATGATATATTTTATTAATGGATGAAACAATGAATGAATGTTATATGTTAATGGGGAATTTAGAGTGATGTTAGGGAGGGTGGGGGAAAATGAGCTTCCACCTAAACGTGGTTGGCCCTTTTTAGTAGAGAATATTAAACTATTCTCGAAAGAAAGTAAAACTCAATAAGGTTATTCCTTATATAGGGTCTCAAGTGTACCCTTTATCCCACTCTCAACATTGCAAGGAAAAAGAAAAATTAAGAAGTAGGTGATTCATAGTCTCAATAGATTCTTGACAAAGAACACAATTCAATAGTATTGCTATGCCAAGTGCAGATAATCTCATACTGGTTAACACTCTCTCTCTGAGAGAAAACCATAATAAAGCCCCTTCCTTTTGTAAACCTTCACTTTCCAAAAAAAAATGAATATCTTCTCAAAGGGATGTCATTGTCATTTTGAACTAGATGCTTATATCCTTGTTTAACAAAATAAGAACCTGCTGATGTTGGTAATTAAATGAGCTTATCTTCTACATTTTTGTAGTGGATAACTCTTTTCTTTAACTTAGAAAATAGGGTATGTCTCTGGTTCAATAGAATGGTTACCAATTTAAATTCCTTTCAAACTTCTCTCAGACCACCTTGTTACTGAAGAGTGAATTAGTCTTTAACCTTCTCACCCCAAATCCTCTTAATAATTTTTTTAATTTCATTGAGATCAGCAAATCTGCTCAAGGGGGAAAATCCATTCCATGAATCTTTCCAAAAAATTGCCTAGCAATCATTATGAATAATCATTGAAAGGTGACGAAGAAAGAGATGTCTACAAGACAACATAAAATTCCACATCTGAGAACCACTTGGAGGATTTACAATTTTAAAAATTATTTCCATCTTTGGCAAATCGAAATAATTTTCTTTTAGAATATCAACCCAGAAGGAATTAGTTCTGTCATAATATCTCCACAACAATTTGTCTCCCAGAGCCTTATTCCCCTTCTCAAAATCATGTGTACCAGATCCACCAAATTATTTATCTATACATACTTTTTCCTAGGCTACCAACTGAGTTTTGTTGGTGCCTTATTACCTTTCTACAATTATTTTTTATTTTTTTATTTTTATTTTTAAAATAGACTCTATTTCTACACTAATCACACTCGACATTGACAAGACTACCATAATATTATTTGGAATTATTGCTAGCACCACCCTGAAAAGTATAATTCTCGTGCCTAAAGATAACCAACAATTTTTCCACAATGAAACAATTTTTCCACAATGAGATTCTAATTTGAATTGAGGATAGAATATTAGACCAAAAATATTTCTTATTTGTTCCTTAGAAAAGAGGAATGCCAAGGTATTTGCAAGAAATTAATTCTATTTTAAAGCCTAAATAATTTGATAATCTTAGAGATTGAGAGCAATTTAGAATGAAGACTTTGGCTTTTGATGCATTTATCTTCTGACCTGACACCAAACAATGTAAATAAAGAACATCTTTGATTCACATAATTTTAAGTTATATCTTAGAGAATCTATGTAGATAATAGATATTTCTTCTTTAGGTGAATATAATTTTAAAAGACATGTAATCACTCTTTTGTGAGCTTGTAGTTTTGTTTTATTTTCATTTTTATATAAATTTGAAAATTTTTCTTGTAATGGATTTCGTAATTTCTTGTAGGCATAGTTTTGAAAGCTTGTACCACTGTCCCTGAGATTATTGTTGGCTTTTAGAAAATGTTTGAAAATTAACTATATGATAATAGGTTTGTAATTCACAATATTTTTGTTTTTCATGGCTCAAAATATATATATTTAAAACTCTGTATAGAAGATGAAGATATGATGAGATCTAGGGGCAAAAAAAAATTATAATTAGGAAGGTAAGTTTACTAATCCCTACAACTCTAAAATCCTTTATTTTCTTGAATACTTATATAGGGAAGAGTATACAACTTGGAAATACTTGTTACAATATGGACAATTCTATAATTATCAAATGTTGCACACACTTGGATAATATGATGAAAGAATTTGATTGGTTTTGAAAATTTACATGAGATTGAGTATGAAATATATTTGTAATACAGAGATTGCAAAATATGTTGCAAATAGAAGTCAACGTACTCTGAATCTTTGTGGATCCAAAATCCCATTAAAACTCATGAATGAAGGTCATATATTGAAATATAGAGGCTTTATTTGTCCAAACAAATATAATTTAATCTCAACAATGTGCAGTATATTATCATCTTATTGTTTTTAGTTGTTATTTTAGTGCCTTTTCTATTGGTTTTAAATATTAACGTTGTCAAAAAAAATTTGGTCATCATTTAAAGTTTCTTCTCATTTTATGGGATTTGTTGTCAAATCTATATAGTCTTTGTACAAGGGTTTGGGACTTTTCAAAAAATCACATTTAACATCTACCCATAAACAAACCTGTGTGGGACATGTTTATAGTCAACCTTAATCAAGACAATATTTATGAATACATTCTTAAATGAATGTTGATAATTGGTTAGTAAACATACAAGTGTCCAATGGATGTTTAGTTATTTTTCCTAAAATTTCCTTTCCTCCTACTATGAACATAGATGGGCTATCTATGGAAGAATCTCCTTACTTTTTCTTGCGGACATATAAGGTAATATTTTCTAGAAATTTGTACAAATGTCAAAAAGGCATTTCTACATATTTGTCTCCCAATCTAGTACTAGAATGAAGGGTGTGAGATTAAATAGTGTTGGTTTAAAAGATCATAGGGAAGCTAGCCTAGGGATTTGTCAAAAAAAAACCTCCAAATACTTCTACATCCTTCCAATGGATCCTACACCATCCAATGACCATGTATGGAAATAACATGTCATAAAAAGTAGCACTCCTCTAGGAAGATCTCTCAGACCTTGACTGATGCTACTCATCCATGCCTCAATAAACACTTTCTCTTCAATATGTGGTCTCTCTCACAACATCCTTGTCCATCCTTGCATTAAAATGCATAATAGGACATAATATACAGGGTTAGACTCCTCCAAAAAACCACATTAATCACAAAAAGTGGGAGAAGTCCATAGTCTCATGGAAACTTCAAAATAACCAAAAGTTGATTGCCTACACTGTTCAAGAACAATAAGAACCAAATTAAGTTCTCTGCCTTAAATATCATTGAAACAATAACCTACTTTCATGTAAATGGAAAAAAAACTTAGGATGAAACCATCCTACTCCATTTCGTAATCAAATTTTCATTGTTAAAGGTGTTAAATACCACAGAAACAAGGATTGTGCCCTTACGGCCAGAAATGACTGTTGCAAGAAATGAATTTGTTTATAGATTAAAAAATTATTATGTTTGTTTCTTTTTAACCATACATGCACCTCCAACCTATCTACTATCCTTCCTCATGCACTCCCTACACAAAAAGGCCTCTACAATGGTTTCTCAATCATCCAAATGTCTACAAACTGACTTCAATCAGTTAAACTAATTGTTACATTTTGGTTAATGTTGTCAAGTTCCCAACAAAGTTGTCAACTCAAAAAATTCTAATCCCCTTGGATTTATATTATTGGAATTAATATTCTAAAGGCCTTTTAGGATCCATTCATAATATCTAGACATTAACTACCCCTTAAACCCTCATGAGGACATATTTTGCCTATTACATCCTTTTAGCACTTTTAGTGCATTTTACAATATTTAGTGGCTCTAATGGAAAAATTACATCCATAAGTGATCTTATAGGCCTTAGTCAAACTACTTTACTCTGGGATCATCAAGTGACCCCAAATGTGCTCTTCTAGCCAAAATTTCCAAAATGGCTTACATGATCTTATTACCCAAAATGATCAACACTTAATCAAAACCTTATCAAATGACCAAATTGGTATTATTACATTGCAAATGACCCTTCATGGTAATTATTTGTCTTCAACTCTCCTAGGATCCATGAGTGACCCTAGTGTTCCTCCTTGAGCTTGGTACTTGGCCTTAGTGCTTTTGCACCATAATCCCCAACTTAAAAAAATTTCCAAGTCCTCTTGTAAAGTCCTACAACAAAACATGTCAAAAAAAAAAAAACCCTCATTTTAACCTTTGGGTCAAAAACATCATCCATTATGATCCATGGAATCCTTGTTTTATGATGCTAAATAATGCAATCTTTCATCTTGACGCTATGCCTACCCCCACAAGTAAAATGTAGACCAATAGTTGATCACAAATCTGCATTCCATCAGCTTTATACACCTACAACTTGATGATTAGTACCAACCATAGACATGATTCCATGTCTTCTTCATCCTGCAACATCTCCATGTTTGGAGTGTAAACACCTTTTTCTTCCTCATACTTATTCCCATGCCTTGAGAATATTTCACCTTGGATCACATGCCTTATCTATTGGGATTCCAATTCTTCTTCTACTTTCATGGCTACTTCCTTATCCTCTTTAATGGCTCCACCTCTAGGTTCTTGCTCACTTGCTACCAACTCTTGTTAGTCTTTACCATGCCATTCACCTAGGCACACCAAAAAATCACTTTCCATTGTGGCTTCCTAATTAGCTATGGTACCTTTCTGTTTCCCATCTTTCATCACTAAAGGACACAGTACTGTCCCCTCTTAAATTATTCCATCACATTCAAGCCCTTCATGACATGATCTACTATTGCATCCGTCAATATTCTCAACTTGTACCTCTAATTCCACTTGGGTTTTTTTGTGGAAGTTTCCAACCATATTATGAAAACCCTTGAATTGTTGAGAGATGGTATGGTATGGACTGGTGAAGGATTGTATAGATAGTTACTTAGAAATGTAATAAAATTTAGAGCTTCACAACTTTCATTGTAGGTTTGGATCTCTAAAGCTTGGAGGACATATGTATGGTTGTGTAAGACATATTTGGATGCTTTGAAGACTTTTTATTTCCATTTCAATATCTTTACATTGACTGTCCTCACTAAATCTCTATTTCCTATAGTAGTTTTGATAAATTCCTTAATGTGAGAGCATCATTCCATGAATTTGATTGATATTTCTCATGGAATGATGCAAATTTGACATGTAAAACACTATTATAACATAAAATGTTGCAAAATATTTGATATGATAAGGTGATAATCACAAAATATGTACTTTGAAACTTGAAGGAGTTGCTCGATTGGGAGAAGAAGCCACTAATCTAGTTGAAAAAGGGGTATGTTTAAGATTTGGAGTTTCTTAGTACGGTGTATGAATGGTGAATCCACCATTAGTTAATAATGGAAGTGAGTGGAATTTCGTGCATTGAAAAAAAAGTTAGTTTTGAGGCTTGTGGGAGACATATTTTGGGGTTTTATAATTGCAAGGGTCTGAAGACCAAATTGAATGGATTTTATTTGGTTTGGAGTCATTTCTAGAGACTGTTTAAAGTATTTGTGTTTTGAAGTAGCTAAAACCTATGCTTGCTTTTTAAAATGACCATATTTCATGCTTTGACCAAGGGTACAGTCTGAGTATCTCTTGGTTGGTTGAAACCAATGTATCTTAATATTTTTGGGTGTTAAATTATGTTGAAAAGGGTATGAGAAAACATAGAGAGTTTGTCTGGTGCTTTGGAAAAGTTGTAAGAAAACCTCACATCTATATTGATGGAGACCTACTAGGAAAGCCAGTAGGTATAGGAGACAGTTTAAAGAATTTGAGTGTCGGGTGTTGCTTGTGAACCCAAAACATGTTGATACCTCTTTAACCCACCTTTTATAGACCTAAGAAATCCACCTTGGTATTTGGGAAGGTCTTTGAGGGTTTTGTGAAACATTTTCTATTTGGAGAGTTTGGAGAACCTTGTATTTCCCTTATAAGTATAACCTAGATTTATTTGATTCCCACCACATTTACCACTCTAGATCACTTAGTGTCTCAATCTTCCATTAACTCCACAATTTCATTACACAATAAGTTGGGTAATGAACATACTAAAATAACTATGTCATTTTTCTCATAACAACCAACAATATAGAACTCTTTCTCATGACCTATCTAGAATTTCCAAGGTTCTATACGCCACTTCCATACAAATTGTCTCATGGTTGATTCCTGATTTAAATTTTATTGCTTGCTTGCTTACGAGTATTTGTCTTGATTTCTCAATCTTCCTGGGAATGTGAAGAATTTCCTAGAGGATTATTACTTCTTGTAAATGTGATCTTTGCACAATGGGTATGTAAAAATCTCTATCATTATTACAAAATCCATTTTGATTTTTTCTTTACAGAATCTAATTCTTATCGATGAATTGGTAATGGCGCTTGAAGACTCTTGTTCTTTCCATGCCAAGTTATCAAGTCATATTCTCGACATTGTATTGGCCTGAATTCAACATCTATGTTTCACACTTTCTTTGAACTCGTGTTTCATCTCCTTAGTCATATATTTTATTCCTATGACTAAGCTTATCAAACTAATTACTAACATCAAGTAATTAGTCTTCAACCTAAACAAAATTGTGATTCATTAATTCTCCTGATTGGAATGTAGTATTCTGTAATGATATTTTTGTATTATAAAGTTGAAATCTTTTGGTATGTTGCTATCAACCATTAATCCATTTCTTATATCCTTTCCCAATTTATATCTGCATCAGAACTATCATGATGATAACTTGTTGCAATGAATACATTGATATATGAATATATTCATTGCCCATTAATGCACTCACCATCACCAATCTTCATGTAACGAGTGACCCAAGGTGGACTCCATCATTTAAATCTTCTTAACCAAGCTCTAATACCATGTGAAAGTAATTAAATTTATAGAAGAGTTATGTAGTAGTTTATATTTTTATTCTTTCTTTATTGCAAGATAACTTTTGAATTTATCTTTAACAAATCAAAATATCAATAATGATATATTATGAGGTTGAATGAAGCCACCGTTGTTCATTGTTTGATACATGGAAAGAGAAGATGAAAGGCAAGGATAAATAACACAATATTCTCATATATTATGGCAAGATTTACCCATGCAATCATTTATGATTGAAAAAATTGCAACTATGCTTGCATGGGTATAAGCTTCCCACACAAAGTAGGGAATAACATTAGAGAATAACTCAAAGTATGAGTGTCCCCCTGCATTATTCAAAACCTGTCGTACGAGTTGTAAGTATTAGTAAATGAAAAAATGTATTAAAATATTTATAAATTGCAAACAATTTTGTTTTGATGAAACAATATGCAAGAAAAAATCATGATACCAAGAAAAAATGTAGGGCTCTCAGTTCAATAGATGACTTGTAGAAGATGTCAGTATTGGCTATAGAGTCATGGATGAATGTATACGAGAATTGAGTGCACAAGGTTCTCCTGATTGATCCATCGTAGAGGCAATTAATGTTGTGTGTTGATGAATGTTAATGAATATTATGTATTATTTATTACTGTTGTTTAATGTATTATTTCTCCTGCACCATTATTGCTAATATATTTAATGTATTATTCTTCAGGTCATGTCAATTATTATATAATCCATTTCAATGGTCCTATGCAAATGATGCCTCATTCTAGGTAAACCACACCTATATTTCTGACTGTGATATCGAAAACATGTAGCATGCAAACATCCTCTGCTGCACATCATATTGGTAGATCTCTCTTTTTCTCTCTTTTGTTATGTGTTTATCTCCCTTAAAGTGTTCTTTCTTGTGTGCATTTCATAGTGTTATTATTTTATGTATCAAGAGATGGACATGAGGATGCACCAGAGGCAACTACTAGTGATAAAATACCATCATTTCCTATATATTCTCATATTTGTGGTATGGTAATGTTGCAGACCATATTGGTGGTGAGTGACAAAGAATTATTTTCCTTAAAGAGAGAATGTTCCAGCGACTAATAAGTACCTGGAACCTTCTATATCTTTAAGGGAATCATTTCTTCATCACTCATCAGTAATGTGGCCTACAATGTTACCATACTATCACTATAGGAAGATCTAGGAAATGATGGTATGTTATCATTGATAGTTTCCTCTTGCATACTTCATGTGCATCTCCTAGTAAAGTTCATGAATCCATTATGAAATGCCCCCAAGAAAGAATACTTCAAGGGAAATAAACACATAAAAAAAGAGAGAAAAAGAAGGATCTACCAATATGATGTGCAATAGAGGATGTCTCCATGTTGGGTGTTTTTTACATTGCAGTTAGAAATGCAGGTGGGCTTGACTTGGGATGAGGTGGCATTTGCACAAGATCATTGATATGGCACTGGATACCCATCAAAATTTCAACATTAATTGTATAATTATGACGACCATTTGTGATGGGGATGCTATAATACCAATGGGATTACCATTAGGAATAATACTAGATAACAGTCGGTATTGCGACATGGATGCTATAATTCTAATACCCATTTACAATGGGGATGCTATAATATGATGAGGTTACCATTGGGAATGATACTAGATAACCATCATCATTGTGACATGAATTTTATAAGTATGACACCCATTTGCAATGGGGATGTTATACTAATGATGAGATTTCCATTGGAAATGATACTAGATATATGTCGGTATTACGACATGGATGCTATAATTATGACACTCATTCATGAAGGGGATGCTACACTTCTGACAGGGTAACCATCTAAAATAAAATAATGCTATAATGTCTTTGTGTGGTTAATTGTGGCAGTTTTGGTCATTAGAATGGTGACGATTATGAAGTCCATTGCAATTTTTGACAAAATAACTCTGATGGTGCCTTGTGTCATACATTTGATGCATAGATGTTGAATATTCGATAAATAGTCTATCAAAATGAGGCCTCAATTGTACTAGTTCCTCAAGGAGAAGGATACCCCATGATTTTCCATAGTAATGAAGCCCAAGGAAGTAGTGAAAAATAAGTCTGAGAATAAAAGGTCAGAGAGGAGTATAGGTCCGAAGGAGGTTCAAGAAGTATTGGATAGATAAAAGGGGGTAGTTGCAGGAAGTATATCGTAGAAATTGCCACCCCGTGGAGATGTTAACCATTGCATAGACCTTATCTTGGGGTCTATATTTCCCTATAAAGAATCATACAAACTAACACCAGATCAGAGCGAGTAAGTTGCAAGAAAAATAGAAGATTTTCTAGAAAAAGGGTTCATAAGAAAAAGTATAAGTCTCTATGTAGTTCCTGAAGTTTTAGCTCCAAAGAAAGAAGGGACATGGAGATTGTGTAAAGAATCTAGAGCCATAAAAAATCTCACCATTAGATACACATTTCCCATGCCATAGATAGAGGACTTGATGAACTGTCTAGGAGGAGAAAAGTGTTATTCTAAGGTGGATTTGAAGAGTGGCTACCACCAAATCAAGATAACAGATGGAGATGAGTGGAAATATTCTTTCAAGAGAAATGAAGGCCTATATGAGTGGTTGGTTATGTCAGTTGGCCTCTTTAATTCTCCAAGCATAGTCATGGGGATAATAAATGAAGTCCTCAAACCTTTCATTAATCACTTTTTTTAATATAATTAGATGACATATAAATTTTTATTAAAGATAAAGATGAACATCTAATGTACTTGGAATTGGTGATGAAAAGGTTGGATGAGGAGAAATTGAAGATAAACTTGGATAAATGCATTTTCTTCTAGGAGGATTTGATATTCCTTGGTTTTGTAATCACTAAAAGGTAGCCTCAAGATGGATCTATCCAAGGTGGAAGCAATACTAAATTGGCCAACACCTAGAAATGAAAGTGAGGTAGAGAGCTTTCATGGTCTTGCTAGTTTTTATAGGAAAATTATAAAGAAATTTAGTGGTGTATGTGAACCTACAATTGAAACCATCAAAGGGGGTAAAAAGTGTCAATTTTCATAGACTAGTGAGACAGATAACTCCTTTGATGATGTAATCAAGCTCAGAGGATCCAATAAAGGACTATCCAAACTTGCAGCCAAACAACATTCACCATGGACACCATAACAACACAACAAGATAAGTCAATATTAACTTTATATCATATCAAAATTCCCATTACATGCAACATGTAGGGTTGTAAGGCCTTCCCTGTTAGGGCCAAGACAACAAGACATCAACAAGACCTCACAGGATCCATCTTCAGTAGTCTACCCTACAACTAAGTGGAAGAAACCAGATCTAAACTTGTTCTCATAAGCCATCAAGAAATATTACAAGTTTCTATCTTCCCACTTACAACTATCTGCAAAAATTTATCAATCTTTAGCTTATAATTTGACTCACTACTTACTCCTCCCTAAAACATCAACCTAGACTCTCTTTTATAAACCCAGTCACAAGTCATCTTGTAAAAAATTATTAAATGAACCAGTTGGCCATTAAAATCCATGATGAATAAATATTAAATACACCAATCAGCTGTAAATAACCACTAAATACATAGAAAAAACACCAAAATATATCTAGGTCCACACAAGATCTAATGCCACAAATCTGCACGCCTTGGAACTCAACACAATCCCAATGACCCCTCAAATCACGGATGTAATCTCCAATGCCTTCTCAATAATCAAACAAAAGTCAGTGAACTCCAAAAACTAGTTGGAAAACAAGAACACCGAGATCCAAACCACTCAGTAAAAGGCACAACTCAATTGAACTCTACCGAACAAACACTAGTGAGTAATATGCTATCAAGCAAGACACAACTGAGCTGAACACACTAAACAACTATCACTGAGCAGTGTAACTTGAAGTAGAATACAACCAAACACTAAAAACTGAGTCCAAACACTAAGTCCAGACATTACTGAGTAGTGCACCACCAAGCACCACCAAGTCTTCAACCGATTTTACTACTGAAACCAAATCAAACCAAAATATATTTTTGGTGACACAAGATTGCCAACTACCCTAGGCTGCTCCTATATCGCACACCCTAGGTGCAAAAATATACTCTCATTAGCTCAATGAACATATGTTTGGATTCAACACATAGATCCCAAACTGGTTCTTGATATATATGTCTTCCAAGTCCTCAAATGACACACTCTTGCCTTTACTCCACTTCCACAAAATCTTTCCTGAAAAAGATAATTTATTTCCTTACCTCCTCACATACTTCCTTAGGTTACTACAGGTTTGATTTCCACTCTGATCTCTAACCCTTTTAACTACCCTCATCTCAACCCCTCCACCGACGCTCAGATTCCTCCTAGCAATATTTGTATCCTTCAAATGAAATAGAGAAAAATTTCTGCCATCCTTCTCGATAGTAAAAAGATTCTTCATTCAATCATGCATAGCCTTACAATCATACTGCCAAGGTCTAAAAATAAAAAATGATAAGAACTCATCTCCACAATGCCACATAATAATTCATCTATATAAGAACGATTGGAAAGACTCACCATGCACTGTTCTTTCACCTCTACTACATAACAAGCTTCTAACCCCTTTTTCCTTTAAGGAAAAGGATGCTTCAACCTTTTCAAACCAAGTATCTAAACCATCTCCTCAGCAACTAGGTTGTCATTACTTCCTCCATCAAAAATCACCTTAGAACATTGAATACCAGATTTGCACACAGTCCTAAACAAGTTCTTCCTCTTACAAGAATCAACTTGCTTCAAGGGCATAAAATTTCTCCTAAGCCAAAGAGTCACACCTTCCACTTCAAATTAATTCTCTACAACTGCATTCACCACAGCTTTTCAGTGCCTACCCACCTTCTTATCAGCATGGGGATATTCAAATGATCAATTTCCTTCTTCTCCACAATTGTAACCAGTACCTCTAAATACATCTCTACATGCCTTTCTCCTCGGTTCAAGAGGTTTTGGCTCATCCTCAACTCTTGGTTTATATTTTAATGACTACTCTTTCTTTTCTTTCCCTTGGGGATTGCCATGATGTCTTCTATTCAACCTATCTTTTTCCTTTAATGCATACTAATAAGCATATTGTACTGAGTTAATATTTAACATACCAATCTCATTCTAGATATTGTGTGCTAAAAATGTGTCACACTTCTATGAATCATTATATCCAAGATCACTAAAGAATGAGGTCTGAAATGACAACTCATAGCTCTCTATTCATGGAGTGCAATGGTGTGTGATGGAGGCCCTTAGATTGGCCTAGTTTGTGCCCCTACAAGTACACCATAAAATGAGAGATTCTATATGATAATGCATGATTTTGTCTATATGATAATGAAATTAATCTATATCATAACAATGCATGATTATTCTATGAAAGGAAATATGAAAGAAAAATTAATCTATAAAAGAAAATATGAGTTTAACCTAAAATGCAAATACAAAATTAATCTAAATGAATTGCCACGAATGCATGAGAGAAGAAGACAAAAAGAGAGAAGTTGCAATATCCAAGCTCAAGTGCTCAAATTCTCCTCCAAAATTGCTCTCCAATCCTGCAACATAACAATAAACTAGAGAATGTGTGTGTTTTTTTATTATCATAATTATGAAAATGAGGAGAGGCTTCCTTGTAAAGAGCAATGGACGGTGGAGATTAAGAGGTAAAAAAAAAGAAAATATTGCAATGGTGGAGATTAAATCTTGGTTGATCCATGTTCTTTAAATCTTCAAAAGGCAAGATCAAAGGGCTATGATTAAGAGGCAAAAAAAAATCACCACTTAGGAAGATGTAGAGAAAAAAGGATTTTTGTTTTTATTTTTATTTTTATTTGATTTATTTCTTTTTTTTTTCAAAAAGAGAGCTTTAAGTGGGGATTTTATTTATTTAAAAGAGGAATTTTATTTTAATTAAATAAGTTAAGATTATTTAATTAAAAGACAGATATTAATTAAATAAGATAAAATCATTTAATTAAAAAGGGATATTTAATGAAATAAGATTATTTCATTTAAGAGATATTTTCTTTTATTTAAATAAAATTATTTCATTTAATAAAAAGAGATGTTTTCTTTTAATTAAATAATATTATTGAAAAAATGATCAAACCTTAGGAAATATTGAAATAATTAAATTAATTATGATTTGATCAAGGAAATTTATTTGAATTGAAAATGTTGTAAAGCATTGATTCGGGAATTTGATAAACTGATAAAATGATAAACGGGGCCCATAGTCTAGGCGACCATTTTAGGGTGCATACATTTGCCCCTCTTTGAACACATGTAGTTAAAGAATGCAGTTGAAGTGTGAGATTGATTTGGGATCACAGAACAACGCATACATCAACACCATTGTAAATAAGTAATTGACATCAGAATAAAGATAAGTCGATTGAAAAAGAGACAAGGTCAACACCATTGTAAATAAGTAATTGACATGTCCGAGATAAGAATCTCAAGAAAGGTTGATATGATTGATAAAGTTGAATCAAGGATTGAAGTTTGATAGGTACTTCCCCCACGTGATCAAAATTGAAATGAGATAGAGGAGAAACAACAAATTGATAAATTTGATCAAATTAAACTAAAGATAAGGTTCTTGATGTAAGATAAAAGATATAAGGATCACAAAACCAAGGTAGATCATCAAGCATGAAAGATTAGACCCCAAGGTTGAATTAGAAGAAAAGAAGTAAGGTGAAAGCGAATGGAAGATAGAAGTTTGGAAGAGGTGGAAAGAAATGGAGAGAAGAAAGAGAATTAGCCTTAAGAAAAAGAATGCCCCAAAATCAATCAACTGTTTGAGATAGAAAATTTCAATTGAGATCACGAAAGAAGATATGGAAATGAAGATCAAACATGACCACAGTTTATTAAAAGTCCACAAGAAAGATGAAGGAAAAACCCCCTCAAACTAATAATGCAACCTAAAAATGCAAACTAACATGAGGTCTAACAATGCAATCTACATGAAAATGCAAAGGTTTACTTGCAATAGAGAAACTGTAACATAGGACTTTGTGTTCATCATTCATGAGAGAATGTTAAGAAACTTATTTTCATCATTGGGCCATTATTAATGGACTTATTATGAATGTGATTTATATTAGATTGGAATATAGAAAGATTCTAACATAAGCGTCAAAGACATAAAGTTCAAGATGACTTCGATGTTAGCTTACCCAACTTAATATAGCAAAACCATGTTCGCATCAAGGCATAGAGGCCAGCATGACCAGGAGAACAGTTGTGCAAAAATAGTTAAACATAAAGCAAATAAAAACATGCCCCATGCCCCAAGTCCTCTACCTATGCATCATGGACAAAATTATTAGACAAGGACACTCAACGAAAATCAATAATAGTTAGCACAAAAAGAAAAGCTCATGACATAGCTCAAGCATTAAGTGTTGTGTTTAAAAATTTAAGTGTGTTAACTGATACTAAGTTTTGAGGATAAGGATCGAATGCTTGCAAGCAGGCAAGACCACATGATAAAACTGGGTAAGACCAAAGTGATAAATGTTGAAAAAAACTCGATGTCAAATGTTGTATTGAAAAATACAGTTGGGGTGGTATTGAAAAACACCATTTGAGAGGTGTCCTAAAGACTAACGCATCCAAGAGACCAAAGGTAGCACAGGTATGCCCCCTAGAAAAAGACAAATACCAATTCAAGGCCAAGGCAACAAGGACAAGGCATGATGGAGAAAGGCTAAGTGTCAAGGACATGCGCTAAGAAACAGGGGTGCAAAGGCCTCAAGTAACGCCCTTTTCCAGGTTTTCACCACTAGGATTTTATCACAATTTTTTCATTTTTTTATCATGACTTTTTATAAAAAAAATTTGAATTTTTTCTACCAAGGCGCCTATTTCCAGGTTTTCACCAAGACACCTTTTCTATTTTTTTTGAATTTTTTGAATTTTTTTATTTTTTTGTATTTTTGGAATATATAATTTTTTTGGAGATGCATCAAAGCGCATATTGCTGGGTTTTCACTAAGATGATCATTTTTTCAATATATTTTCCATCTTTTAGAATTTTTGACAATATATAACTTTTTTTGGATTTTTTGAGGATCAATAATTATGTACAAAGGATGCCCCCAAACAGAATGGGCATCATGGATAGAACTTCTTTAGGTGCAAGACATTGATAGGATCAGGGAGTTTCTCTCCCTCTGTTGTAGACAATAAATAAGCACCTATCCCAAAAGTTGTTGTAATGATGTAAGGTCCAAGCCAATTAGGTTCAAATTAGCCCTTTTCATCTCTATGCTGTTGATTCCTTGGATTTTCACATAGGACAAGATCTCATACTTGGAATTCTCTAGGGAAAACCTTTTTGTTGAAGGCTTTGGACATGCATTTTTGATATACCCTCATATGGTCAAATGACGCTTGACATTTCACATCTAGAAGTTCTAACTCTTGAAGTCACATGGTGCGGTAGTCTTCATCTGTAACTAGACCTTTGAGGGAAACTCAAAGTGAAGGAATCTCAACCTCCAAAGGTAACACTGCTTCAGTGCCATATGCAAGGGAAAAAGGAGTAGCCCTAGTAGTATTACGAATACTTATTCTATAGGCCTACAAATCTAGATTTATCTGTAAATGCCAATCTCTACCATTCTTACAAACTGTTCTATGCAAGATTTTAAGAATGGTTTTGTTTGATGCCTCTACTTGACCATTTCCTTGCAGGAAGTAAATGGAGGACCAATGCTGTTTAATCTTGAATTTATTGTAGAGTTGTTTAAGGTCTTTATTTTTAAACTAGCTTCTATTGTCAGTAATAATCTCATAAGGAACTCCATATCGATAGATGATATGGTTCAGAATGAATAGAGAGACTATCTTTCCCGAAGCAACAAAAAGTGGGACAACTTCTACCCATTTAGTGAAGTAATCAGTAGTAGTGATAATAAACTTGTGTCCACCTAATGAGTTGGCATGAATATGCCCAACAAGATCAAAGGCCCACTGCTGAAATGGAAAATGAGATATAGAAGGAATGAGCTCCATGTCTGGAGCATGTATCAGGTTACCATGTTTTTGACACTTTTCACATGACTTTGCAAAATCTATTGCATCAATCTGCATCATAGGCCAATAGTAACCCATCCTAAGCAACCTTTGGGCCATGGAAAGACCATTGGAATGTCCCCCATAGATGCCCTTGTGGATGTAAACTAATGCTTGGTCAGATGCTTCCTTTTCTTAGCATCTAAGAAGTGTTCCATCTAGACCCCTCCTATACAAATCACAACAATAAGGGAATGGCGAGAGTCATTTTGGGTAAGGTTTTTGCATTCAGATCAGTTAAAGGTTTTAGGTATAATGTCATCCTGAAGATATGAGTAAATGGCACCATAACAGGATGACTCACAACCCACAAGGGTAGAGATGACATGGCTTTCTTGGGAGTCATAAATAGGGTGATGTAGCTCTTACAACGAGAATTCAAATCTTGATTCATGTTTCTCTAATTGAAGGAGTGAGGCAAGTGTAGCCATAGCATCAACTTCTTTGTTTTTTGTTCTAGGGATTTGCTGAACATGACAAATGTGAAGTATCATTCCAAGGAATCAACCATTTTCTTCTAAGGTACCATTTTCTCATGTTTTGTTTGATATTTCTCATTAACTTGGTTGATTATCAGTTGTAAATCCCCATAGATGTGTAACTCTATGATTCTCCATTCTATGGCCATCTTAAGTCCATTTTTTAAAGCTTCATACTCAGCAATGTTGTTTGTACATGGGAATAATAACTTATAAGACTTAGGAATTGTGTACCCAAGAAGAGAAACAAATAAAACACCAGCTCCTGAACAATTTGGGATAAAGGATTCATCAAAGAACATCTTCCATGTTATTTTAGTCATATACATGAGGTGCTCATCGGGAAGTCAACTTGAATAGGTGCATTATCTTGTATTGGGAAATCAGCCAATTGATCTGCTATGGCTTTTCCTTTGATTTTTTTACGCTCAATGTACTCTATGTCAAATTTTGAGAGTATCATCATCCATTTACCAAGTCTACCTATGAGGGAAACTTTACCTAGCAAATATTTGAGTGGATATATTTTTTCTATAAGGTGTATAGTGTGTGCAAGCATGTAATGTTGCAACTTTTGGGAAGAAAATACAACAGCAAGGCAAGATTTCTCAATGCTAGTGTAGTTAACCTCATATGAAACAAGAGTATGACTAATGTAGTATATTGCTCTTTCTTTCCCATTTTCATCAAGTTGAGCTAGTAATGCCCCCAAGGAAGATTTTGTCACTAAAATGTATCGAATAAGTGGCTTCCCTAGGATAGGATGCATTAAAATGGGAGGATTTGCCAAGTACTTCTTGATTTGATCTATACTCTTTTGATAATCCTCATTCCAAACACATTTGACTCCTTTGTGTAAGTTCTTGTGGAAGGGTTGAGCTCTATCCGCCAACTGTGAAATGAATTTCCTTATAGATTGAAGATGTCCTTGAAGACTCCTCATTTGACTAATGTTTCTAGGAGGTGGAATATATATAATTTCTTGGACCTTCTCAGGGTCTACCTCTATTCCTCTTGCTGAAATGATGAATCCTAGTAGTTTTCCAGAGGTGACTCCAAATGTACACTTTTTAGGATTTAACCTTAGTTGAAATTTTTCCATGTGATCTAGAATGACTTCTAAATAATCTAAGTGTGTATCTCTTTGTTTAGACTTGGCCAAGGTTTCATCCACATGATCTTCCATGTTTTAATGCATCATGTCATGAAAAATGGTTTTCATAGCTCATTGATAGGTGGCTCCTACATTTTTTAATCCAAAATGCATAATGTTCCAACAATAGGTACCCCATGAAAAAGTGAATGCAGTCTTTTCTTGATCTTTAGGAGCTATCTTAATCTGATTATACCTTGAAAAACCATCCATCAAGGAATAAATCTCATAACCCGCAATCATATCCACTATCATGTCTATATTGGAAAGTGGAAAGTCATCCTTTGGGCATGCTCTATTGACATCTCTAAAATTTGTGCAAACTCAAATGGATTTGTCATGTTTGGAAACTAGTACAATGTTTTTAATATCCATTCATCATAGGAAATAGCTCTTATGAATTTTGCACCAAGGAGTTTCTCTAATTCTTCTTTGACTAGGAGAGCTATGTGAGGATGCATCTTTCTCAATTTTTATTTAACTAGTTTGACGTTTGGAGCTATAGATAAGTGATACATTATAGGATTAATGTCCAACACTGGCATATCTAAATAAGTCCATTCAAAATTGATCTTCTTTTTCTTGTGGTGACAAGGACTCAGCCAAGTGTGCTATTTATGAAGCCTCATCTTTATTTTCTTTTATTTTTATTTTGTGACTAAGGTACTTGATGTCTGGCTCTATCATGCTGGTAGATGGTTCACTAGTGGAAGAGACTATGAGTTCAATGGCATTTAAGTAACATGCTATCTCATAATCATTTTGAAATGTTAAGAGCTTAGGTTCTCGATAGCGTTGGGACCAATCAATGAGGTCAGGATGAACAAGAGGAAAGTCAATGACTTGTTCAAGGTTATAAATGTGAATGATATTATCGTTGGTGACCAAAGAGTCAGAGTCCATAAAGTATCCCTCTAAGCTACCCAAATCAGGATTCATCCTAACAAGCAAAGAATCATCCACTAAAGCAACACGTGGGTTCAAATACTCTAATCCTACACATGACTCATTGATTACCTCAGGTTGAGTACTATAAGTGTGAACAACATCAATATCTCTATCAATTGTGGAAGGCTCTGAGAAAGAGTCCCATTCATACTCATGTGAACTTGTGTCTAAACTGCGACTAAGGTGCTTACACCATGAAGGTTTGGGACATGTTGATGTGGAAGGTCCAATATCACCTTCTCTTTCCATTAAATGAACAAGATTCTTTCTTTGATGTTCTCTGAAAGGATCTTCTATATCTGATTCATCTTGTTCTAAAGTTGCGACTGATGCATGGGTGACTAGAACATCTGAATCTCACCAAATGAGATAAGTGGAAGGGATCCAATCTTCACACATATCTTGCTAATTTGTCAAATTAGGTACATACTCTGGTTCATCCTCACTATCCAACTTTTCAAAGAGAGGATTTGTGTGCTTGTTGTAATTCTCAAATCCTATGTCACCTGGCTTCTTAGACTTGAGTCCAAAAAGAGCATGATCAAGTGGTTTGGATCTAGCATCTAGATTGTGATTAAGAGGGCCATATCTGGGATAGCCCATTTATCTGACAAAATTATACCCTCTTCCATAAGTCTTATGAGAGGCAGAGAAGTTCTCATTGTGCATGTATTTTCCTTCTCTATAGATCTAGTCTCTAACAAATGTCTCCTCTATCTCATCTTGGATAGGCACTGATGAATCTACAAATGTTCCAAATAAAGTCATAGCTAAAGAGGAAGGTTTCTTTTCTTGTGAAGTATTTTTTTAAGACCTAGGAGAAACTGGTAATGTTGTGAGGGAGTTGAGTTGATACCCCCCCATTCCAAGGTGTATCGATTTAAGCTTGTCTTTGCATTCAGCTAAGGTAGCATCAAAATTTTTTTCTTCTCTATTGAGGGGAACATGAGCCCCTACTGAAAATGAATTAATAGATAAAGTGTTACCACCGGGTATACAAACCTCTATTCCATTGTAGGGGAACTTTACACATTGATGGTAAGTAGATGGTAGTTCTTGCATATCATGAATCTATGGTCCACCAAGTAAGATATTTTATGCAAGAGGACCATCGTCAACTACTTGGAACAAAATATATTTTTTCAACAGGGCCAATCCTAACAGGAAGGATGACCAATCCTTTGAAAATTCTTTCTGCCTCATCATAGGCTTTAAAGTGATCTTCTATTTGATATTTGTGACTTCTTCTGAATAACCCAATTTCTTAAAAAGACTCAAAGAACAAATATTAATCTCAGCACCCCCATCTATCAACACGCCCCTGACACAGGTTCTGTGGATCATGACCTCAATATGAAGGGTGAGTTTGTGTGGGTGACTCAAAGATTTATCATCATCCTCCAAAAAGGTAAGGTAATGAGGGATAGAAATATGGTTAACCATGTTCTAGAATTGATCAACGTCTAAGTTGTTAGGGACGTTTTCCATATGCAAAGCATCCTCAAGGACTTGCTTATGTCTTGGGGACAACTCTAAGAGCTCAAAGATGGAAATCTAAGATGGGATTCTTTGTAAATGATCAACAAGGTTATAAATTAACTTAGGATCAACTGTCAGTTTTAAGGTGACATTCTTGGATGCCACTTGCTTTGGTTTGCCTAGTTGACTTGAATTGGGTCCTCTAATGACAATGGGACCTTGAATTCTTGTGACAACATTAAGAGTTTGGGATGATATTCTAGAGTTAGGACCCCTTAGCACCACAATGGGTTCTTCATAAAAGATAGGAGGAGAGTCCATGCCTAGATCATAACCATAGGAATCTCTACCCCTCATCATGTTAACATTTTCTTCTATAACTTGAAGCATGTTGATAGTATTCTCCGCATCTGTGTAAGTATAATTGACCTTAGCCTTGCCATTCTTAGGTTTAGATATTTCCCCCTTCTCATAATTGGGTAATGGTTCTTTGAATGCCTTATGATTGGTGTTGGTGTTCAATCCATCTATCTTAAGCTTTCCATTGTCAATGAGATCTTGAATAAGATGCTTGAGTTTGTAGCAGTTTTCAATATCATGTCCAATGTCATTGTGAAACTTGAAAAAAGCTTTCTCATCCAACCAATGTGGCTTAACATCAGGTATATAATTCTTCGTAGGATATTGAGGATGTGCAAGGTTGTTAGCAATAAGTGTTTTCAAGATATCCTCATATGAATCACCAAGTCTTGCAAATTGACATCTCTCTTTCTTAGGTCTATCTTCGTATCTTGGCTTGTTCTCTTGTTGATTAAATGCATTGAGTTTCATGGCTTGAAAAACACTATACAAGTGGAGCACAGATTGATATTTAGGTTGGGAGGAGTCCACAACCCCATCATTAACCACTTGTTTGTTCCTATTCTAATGTGATTTCTTCCCTTTATCCTTGGTAAGGTTGTTATTTTGACCATTGTTGTTGTTGTTGTTTCCATGTTTGGTCAAAAGTCCTTTTTCTTTTAAAACATCTTCAATCCTACATGCAGTTTCAACCATGGTGTCAAAGGAATAAAAAACCACCTTCCTAACTTCATACCACATTTCGGGAACCAAGTTGCTAACAAGGATATCAATCTTTTCATTTTAAGGAATGGTTCTAGAGAAGCAAGAGCATTGTCATCTCCACCTTTGCAAGAAAGTAACAAAGGATTCCCCTTGATTTTTCTTTAAATTTCATAAGTCCAACATGGTGATTGATCTTGAAAGATTGTATGCAAAGTGTAGAACAAACCTGTGAACAAGCTCTTTGAAATTATTAATGGGGGGAGTTATGTTGGTGACCCATTCCATCAATTGACCCTTAAGACTCCTTGGGAACAATCTCATGAGGTATGAATCATCTTGATGGAACTCAAAATTTGAGGTATAAAACTGGTGCACCTGATCATGTGGATCTCCACTCCCATCATATCTATCATATTGAGGGATCTCAACCTTTCTAGGGAACTCTTTCATTTTAATAATTTTTTCAAAAGGATTAGGAAAAATTGAATCCAGGGAGAATGAATTCTTGGGTGCTAACATCTTCTCCATCATGTTCTTAAGTTGTTTGATTTCCTCTTCTTGAGATGGGCCTTGATTCTTAATATTTTTATCCACATCAAAGTTGTAAGGGACTCTAGAACCCTTGTTGATTAAACTCTCTAGGAACTTGTCTTATTTTTTCTCTAAATATTTCTCCACATATTTCTATAAAACTGGTTCTTGTTGCATTTTCATGAAGTCTTGGGAGGAGAGGTCAAAACATGAACTACTACCCCCATATTGTGAACCATGATGAGCACATTGTGATGGTTTTCTTGAGTTCCTAGGAGGTGTTTGTCTCCTATAATGATCATGTCTTGAGGCCCTTCTTCCTCTAGGGATAGGAGATCGTGAAGGTGTTCTTGAACATCTTCTACTTTGGGGAGTCTTAGGAGGGGTGGATGGAGGAGAGCTATTTCCACCACCAACATGCATAATTTTTAATTGATCATTGTGTTGTTGAGCCAAGAGTCTATCTTTCTCTTATTGGTAGGCCTTCCTTTCCATTTCCAACAATTTTTTTCTCTCCAACTCTAGGAGTATAAATTGATCTTCCTTTTTAGCTTGTCCATCTAGGAAGGCTTTATTTTCATGCTAAATTCTCTCGAGTCTTTCACTCATGTATCTTGAAGGAATTTTGGGCAGTGAACTTGGTCTAGAATGTCTGAACAAGTCATTGGTATGTGTTGTTTTCACCTAAGTATCATAAGGGTTATCATTTTGGTTGTCATGATGCAATTGTGCTTCTTGATAGGCTTGTTGCTTATCTCTTTCAGCCTTTTGGTGTGCATCCATATATCTAGTTGAGATAAGGGGTGAGACTGATCGATGTCCATGAGAGGAATGACCAACTGGAATGGAATCTCTATGTTTCTCAAATATATCATCAAGGCATTTATCCATACCCTCCCTATTTGATTGTGTCAATGTGTAACTTATATCCATATCTAAATGAGATGATGCAAAGGGGGTACTCAACTCACTAAGGTGACTCTTGGAGTCAAACCAAACTTTAGAATTTTTCCTAGGTGATTCTTCAAATATGGGCACTTTTCCCTTACATTTTTGGCGAGTTTGAACTAAGGGTAATTGGTTAAAAAAAACTTGAGGTTTCTTTCCTTGATTTACTTGATATCTTATTGTAACTGGCATGAAAGAAAAGGTACTAGGTGATAGGATGACCCTAAGAAACATTGGTACCAAACTAGGATAGTAAAAGCACTAAATTTTCCAAAAGAGAGGTGATAAGATAGAATTTAGTAAGATGTATAAACCAACACTTTCACAGAGCTGCCCAATAAATGGGTGAATACCCTAACACATATGGATCAGGAGGATGATTTACCCAAGTTATATTGATTGAATTTGAATTTTGTATGGAAGTGAATGGACACGAGATTACTAAGACTCTCCAAGTGTGTTATCAAAGGATCTAAAGGTTTATCATCTCTACAAGGATAGTTTCTAGCTCACCAACTCCAAGCAAGGTCACTTGTGAAACTAAAGATTACTATTTCAAGAGGTTAAAACGCAAGAATCCAAAGTGTAAACAAGCTTCTAACAGTGGGTTAAGTGACCTAATCTATTCTGGACCAACCTAGGAAGACTGAAAATGACAGTATAGCAAAAATGAGCAAGTTGAGAGTTTGACACTTAAGAATGCACATTTGTTGATCATTTTGGTTTTTGTCTTAATGATTTGGTGTATGTTTTGATCTTTCACTCATGCAAGACACATCAAGCAGATTGTTTATTGTAAAAGAAATAGTCACATCACAACCTAGGTAAGCCAGGACAATATCTGTTGAATTCCCAATTGAACTAAAGTTTAGCCACGCTTACTCATAGCGGACAACTTAGAATCTTGGAGGCACAGACTCCTCCTTACATGTGCACTCACTTCTTAGGAACACCAAGCTTCGAATCCAAAGAGAATTTCTTTCCAAATGACTATTGTCTCTACTAAGAGTCATGAAAATGTGGGACATCTTACTCGGTCTCTAACCTTCTACACCAACATATAGAGGGTTTTTGGTCACTAAAACAAAGTTTGTAGTCAAGGCATCCATTCAGGTGGTTGTGATCAAGTCATTTTCCAAATTAAGGGGGATCTCCCAATCCTTTCAAAGCAATTTTTTCACCTTAACAATGTAGGGACTTTAATTCATCACTAGGGTACTAGAGGAGATTTTGGTTTCCAGAACGAATTCACACGTGTCCACTGTCAGATTAATCACAATGGCATTTTTTATATACCGGTTCAGAAGGGCTTGGGTTTAGCCTATTACCGGCTGGGAAATCCACTCTCACTGGCTCTATTAAAGCACTTGGGAGGTAGCCACACTAAAATAATTATGTGAGTTTCTCTTACACCCAAGATCCACAAAGGCGAGGGGAGAGGATAGGTTCATATAATTCTTAGGATTACAATCTAAAAGATACTTCAAACACATAATAAAATGACAATAATATTTCTGGATTTCTGATCATCCCAAAAGAGCGAGAGCATAGTTTCCTAACATTATTTCCATTCCTAAAAATACCAAATAGAAGTTCATTTTAGAAGTCTTACATGTGGGTTCCTATTTTAATAAAACAAAGCAAAATGCAAGCATAATATTTAGCACTCTATCGATCAAGGCAACCTGCAAGATGATTTCATTAGTAGTCTTTGTTTGAATCTTCTTTTTAACATCCTACAAACCATTGTTAGGCTGTAATCAGAGATAAGCACCAAGAACAAAAAAAGCCAAAGATTTTTCAGCATTAGAAAAATGATAAAATCAGAAATCTGATTGCATATTCAAAAAGTAGAAAAATATTTGCCACAGATTTGACTTTCGTCAAATATGGCCAAGTTTATAGTAATTTTCAACTGAAATGATGATACAGACACGATGGTGGGGTCATATTTGGCTCAAAATTAAATCTTTAAAACCATTGAGAGAACAATAGACAGAAGATAGAAGAAATTTTCAAATGTGATGACAGAAATGGATGTTCTGCCCCATGGTGGGCATCAAAAATGTGTGCTAAAAATGTGTCACACTTCTATGAATAATTATATCTAAAATCAATCAAAAATAAGGTCTCAAATGATGACTCATAGCTCTCTATTCATGGAGTGCAAAGGTGTGTGATGGAGGCCCTCAGATTGTCCTAGTTTGAGCCCCTGCAAGTACATCATAAAATGAGAGATTCTATATGATAATGCATGATTTTGTCTATATGATAATGGAATTAATCTATATGATAACAATGCATGATTATTATATGAAAGGAAATACAAATGAAAAATTAATCTATGAAAGAAAATATGAGTTTAATCTAAAATGCAAATGCAAAAGTAATCTAAATGAATTGCCATGAATGCATGAGAGAAGAAGACAAGAAGAGATAAGTTGCAATATCCAAGCTCAAGTGCTCAAATTATCCTCCAAAATTAATCTTTAATCCTACATCATAACAATAGACTAAAGAATGTGTGTGTTTTTTTATTATCATAATTATGCAAATGAGAAGGAGAGGCTTGCTTATAAAGAGCAATGGACTGTGGAGATTAAGAGTTAAAAAAAAAGGAAATAAAGAAATGGTGGAGATTAAATCTTGGTTGATCCATGTGCTTTAAATCTTCAAAAGGCAAGATCAAAGGGCTATGATTAAGAGGCAAAAAAACCCATCACTTAGGAAGATGTAGAGAAAAAAGGATTTATATTTATTTTTTTATTTGATTTATTTCCTTTTCTATCAAAAAGAGAGCTTTAAGTGGGGGTTTTATTTATTTAAAAGAGGAATTTTCTTTTAATTAAATAAGATAAGATTATTTAATTAAAATAGGGAAATTAATTAAATAAGATAAAATCATTTAATTAAAAGGGGATATTTTTATTAAATAAGATTATTTCATTTAAGAGATATTTTCTTTTATTTAAATAAGATTATATCATTTAATAAAAATAGATGTTTTCTTTTAATTAAATAATATTATTGAAAAAATGATCAAACCTTAGGAAATATTGAAATAATTAAATTAATTATGATTTGATCAAGGAAATTGATTTGAATTGAAAATGTTACAAAGCATTGATTCGGGAATTTGATAAATTGATAAAATGATAAATGGGGCCCATAGTCTAGGCGACCATTTTAGGGTGCATACATATATTGAATCTCAAACCACTAACATACCTTGCCACCTTTTTCTTAGAAATTTCTCTATGCCAAGACCGAATAGTCAACTTGCAGAAATCCTCGGTATAATCTTCCACGGTCATCTCCTTCTGTTTCAGATTCAACAATTTCTTAAATAACTCAAGTTCATAGTTGGAAAGAATGAACTTATCCTTTAGCTTTGTCACCATCAACCTCGACTGATTGATCTTTATCTCACCTTCTTCTTCTCACTGCCTCTGTAATTATTTCCACCATAAAGCAGCATGCCCTTTCAACTTAGTCTGTGCAAACCTCACTCTAAGAGAATCTTCAATATCTTCCACCTCAACGTAGTATTCTAACTCACTGAGCCAATGAATCAGATCCTCGGGTCTCAATGTACCTGAAAAATTAGACACCTCCATTCGCTATCATGTACTCAACCAAGCTCTAGATCTCTGCAACCGATCATATCTGTCTCCTCCATATCTCTTCATCTGATTGGCTCTATCATCTCCACTAGATCTAGAAGCTTCAAATTCCTTAGAAGCTTCTTCATAACCATCATTCATTCTTGGACCTCTATGTAATCCAACACATCTGATTTCTTCCATGATTTTATTCTTCATTATCGTCATCTTAGATCTGAATCTTTATGTTATCCTTTCTTCCACCTCCTTAGAAAGATCTACAATCTCCCTAGGGTCCAATCTTCTCAAAGACATCTCTCTAAGTCTTTGAAAACCCTCAGCTCCAAAAGAAGGAACCAACAACTGTGATACCACTTGATGCAGTCAACCTCGAAGGATCCAATAAAGGACTATCCAAACTTGTAACCAAACAACATTCATAGCAAGAACCATAACAACACAACAAGATATGTCAATATCAACTTTATATCATCTCAAAATTCCCATTACATGCAAATTTTTGGGTTTTCAGGCCTTCCCGGTTAGGGCCAAGACAAAAAGACATCAACAAGCTCTCGCATGATCTATATTCACCATTCTACCCTACAACAAAGTGGAAGAAACCAGATTTGAACTTGTGCTCGCAAGCCACCAAGCAATCTTACAAGTTTCTTTCTACCCACTTACAAATATATACAATACTTTACCAATATTAAGCTTATTAGTTTACTCACTGCTTACTCATCCCTAAAACATCAACCTAGACTCTGTTTTGTACATACATCAACAATTCAGCTTGTAAACAATTATTAAATTACCTAGTTGTTGGCAAGTTGACTTTACTAAGATTATATGAATAGTTTTGTGTTTTCATTATGGCAACAAAGTCATATGAAGTTTTTATAGTCAGTTCATAAACTTTGAAGATCAGATTTTGGATAAGTATAGAAGACAGTGCAGAAAAATATATACTTGATGAGCAAAGCACCAGCGCATGTGCGAATGAACTCAACATGACCTTTGCCTTAAGATATAATCTTTTGGATATATAATTAGACTAAGTTTACACACGCAGCATCAGATATGTTTGTATGATGAAGTTACATGAAAACTATGTGTCACAAGTAGTTCAGCAAAATAGAGCATGGATCTGACTACAAATTTTGATTAGCGCATATTAATTTATTTTTTTATGGCTATGCGCCTATTTTGATATGTTTGTAATGATGTTATTATCACTCATGTAAACATGCTTAAGCCAATTAACTTGCAAGCATTGCGTCCGACTAAGTGTTAGTTTCATTCGCCTCCATTGAGTATGTATATATACTTAATATGCATTTTGTATTAGAGCATTGAATGGTGAATAGATAATGGTTACAAGTAAGATTATAGTAAAAGAAGAAGAATTAGTATGAGATAAATCTCTACCATTGATTAGAGTTTCAGCATGTAAAAGGAATTGATCAGATAAGCAGTGTCATAATAGCAGTTCAACTTTCAGATATTGTGAGTATCTATTATAAAGAGGTTGTAGCGTTCTTCTTATTGAGAAATGAGCTCTGGGACTATGCAATCCACCTTTAACAGGGTTTGAAAAAGACTCCTAATAGGTTCATTGTACTCAGCATTGTAATGACTGCTCCTAACAAGGCAATGGAACTCTAACAAGTTCATAAGAATAGTGTAATTATTTGTGAGTACTAATTCCCATTGGGGTTTTTCCTCTCATCAAGGTTTCCCTGTAAACATATCTTGTGTTATGTGTTATATGCTTTTCTTATTAAATTTGATATCTATTTATTGGGCTAAGTTTCAATTTGCTAGAATATAATAAATTGTTGAACACTGATTCACGCCCCNTTCCCCCCCCCCCCCCCCCCCCTCTCAGTGTTCCCATTCCTAAAAATTGGTATCAGAGCATTGGCCCTCTGAGAGAAGTTTAACCACTTTAGGAGATCGTGGACTCAGTAGAAGTGAAACATCTAAAAAAAATCTTGAAGCAACTCTTGAATATCTTGATAGATTTGAAAATCAAAATGAAGAACTTAAACTGGAAGTTGATGACTCACAAATTCTCATGAAAAAATTAAGAAAAAATTTGAAAAATTTCTCTACAAATGATTTGGGAAAAATGGTCAAAAATTTTAATGAAGAAAACATGTCTCTAAAGGTTAAGGTTGAAGATTTGAATGAACAGTTAACAGATAGCCAGACGGCTATTGAAAAAAGAACTAAAGATAGTAAACAATTAGATGAAGAGCTTATAAAAGCAAACATGAAAATATTGGAGTTGGAGAACATCAAGAAAAAGATAGAATCTGAGTTGACTGAAGCCAAGAATCATATTGAAAAATTACACGCAAGTTCTGATCTATTACAATCATAGCTCTATGCATAAAAGTTAAGAGGTGATACCACTGGTGTTGGATACAATGAAGCAAAAATTAAAATCAATGCAATGCAAGAAAGAAAGAAAGCACAAGAAGAATCTACAGAAGAAAAGACAACTAAGAATCTTGCAGAAGCTAAGGTAGAACCACCTAAATATGAACACAAACTAGTTAAACACACTTCCTATTCCTGTAACAAACAAGGACATATGGAAAGGGATTGTAAAGAGGTAAGACCTTTCAATGGTTAATGTTACTCATGCAACAAATTTGGTCATAGATCCCTACACTGTAGATAAAATCTAAGAAGTCAGACACAACAACATCAAAGAAGACAGACTCTGTACAATCAGAGAAATCAATCATAGAAAAATTATGAGAACATTATATGTCAGATTTGCAACTACAATGGACACACAAATAAACAATGAAACATGGTTAATCATGTCAACAAGCCTCTAGTAATTTTTCACTCTTGTAACAAGGATGGACACATCTCCAAGTTTTGTAGATCTAGAGTGCAAAAACAAGGAAGACCTAACAAGCTTCAAGGATCTGTATTTGAAGAATCTGGAGAAGTCAAGTTTCTGAAAGCTAGAGAAGATTCAGGAAAAATATGAGTTGAAGTAAAGAAAGATAATGGTGTTGATAAAGTGGTAGATACATCCATAGTGGACGCAACTTCTACTTATGGATAAATGACCCTCATGGTCATAGGGGGAGCTAGACAAGCTCTAAACCCCTATAGGGTAGGTATACTCACCGCCGAGTATGCGCCTCCAGTTTTATGTTCTTGGTAACATTTTGATACATTATGTAAGAGCGCAAGGTTCTAAGTGGAGCAAGAACTAAATTTGGAATTCACAATGGAAACTGTGTTATAGAAAAAAGAATTAATTGTAGTAACTCATTTATAACTCACTAGAAGATCTAATGTCTTCACTTTTACATTTGAGATCAAGAAGTTGGAGAGCACATGAGATTCAAGCATCTTAGTATTGACTAATTACCGTTGGTTGGTTGGAAAAGTGGATTTCAGTTGTAACGAAACCCTAGCACGGATGCATCATTTTAGAATCTCTCTAAAACCCTATTTAAGAAAGATACAAGTAAGTAATGGAAACTCTTATAGTTTTTGACATCTCTGAGAAGAAGAGATATGTGTTTTAGAAGTATCCTTTCAAGTCATTTTGGGATGATGTTGAAGGGGAATTTTCCAAGACTCCATTAGTAGTCATGCATGTTGAGGATATATGTCCTTACATTTACTATAAGAAGGATTCTATTGGTGATAAAAACATAAAGACACTCATGGCATCAATGGTTAACCCTGACTACACATTCAAGGATGAATTCTCACATCTCTCAGGTAACCCTATCTTTGAGTATACAAATGCGCATGAGTTCTATGAACTAGAATGGGTTAAAATTCTACTTAATAAGATTCATGATGATCTATTTTGGATTGGTGAAGTTCATGTCTGTATTACTGTTGATCTCATTGATGAGATGATTGGAATCTCTAATGTCGGTTCCCTTCTTCCCACTGGAAAGGATGTCAATAAACAGGTTGAGCAGGCATGCTTATCTAGGAGTGGTAGGCACAGAATGACTGTTCGTCCTGTTATGGAGAAAGACATCAGACTCATCACCATAATACTTGGTTACAAGTTTCAGCATGCAAGAAGACTAAATAATGTATCCGCAACTACAATTCTTGCAGCAATAAAGATGGTAACAGATAACAATAAATATAACCTTTGTGAGATATTGTGTGCACAACTAATTGAAAATATTAAAGCTAACAAGCATGACAAAAGAAAAATATTCAGATTTGGTTCCTTGATTATATATATGTACTTCCACATTGTTGTTAAGGTTTCTAATCTTTACCTAGATAAAAGAAAATGTACCTTGTCTCTAACTTTGTTGAAAGCTACATCTGAAAGTAGTATAAAGGATTCTATGGATATAGAGATCAAGACATTTAGAATTAAGATGCAGAAGAGGTTCAGAATACCCAAGAAGATAGTTGAAAAATACAAGGACACCATATGCTTTATGGTAGAAATAGATTGTACATGCACAAAAGCAGTTGAGCCAAGAACCAAATGGATTCACCCACTTGGTTATGAGGTAGAAGAACATATTCTGGAAAGATATGCACAATTCCTTCTATTTGCGCCTTAAAATCCAAATGAACCTAGATGGGTCACGTATAGAGAAAAGACAAATCAAGGTGATTATATCCTATACAGCGCAGATAATAAGAGGAAAGCATCAAGGATTACCTCTAACATTTTGAAAGTTCATGGGGTCACCCAAGAAGACCTAGATAAAGCTAGGGAAGCTAAAATTTATAGAGAACTTAAGAAAACACCTATAAAAGTCAAAATTGAAAAATCTAATCATATCCATAAGAAGAAAAGGAATAAGTTTAGTGAGAGCATATCTGCACCCTCTACTACTATTGACCTGGAATCATCTCCACCTTCTGTGCTAAGCAAGATGAGTAGAAGAAGGAAGCAAGTCCCCACAAGCCACCCATCCTCAAGGACAACTCAAAGAAAAGAAAAGAATAATCAAGCTCCTCTTGAGGTAGGATTCAGACCTAGTCTTGAAATATTTAGAAACAGAATCATTAATGAAGGATGATTAGATTCAATTGCAAATGTCTATGATAAATATCAAGAGATATATTCTATGATTATCTCACATATGATCAAATTCAAAAGGTTAGTTTTGGAACTTAAGACGGTCACTCTAGATAAATTGTGGAACATACTTGACTTATTAAAAATACAATCCATAGAAGAGGATATGAGGATTAGAGAAGAAACATTAGATAATCTTCTCCCTCTTTTCTCACATGGTGAGAAGGCGATACAGTTAAATCTTGTAAAACCTCATCTAAGAAATAAGACAATAACTCTACACATTATGAATAAAGAGTATGAGTTGGTTGGAAAGGAGACTAAAAAAGCATTCGAGCAAGTGTTTTTGGATAGACACATGTATCCATAAATGGTTCCTACAACTAAAGTGACTCCAGTTCCCTCCAAGAAAGAAAAAGAATCAAAGATTCTAAATGTACCCATGATAGGTCTGTGGGATTTTGCACCCAAAGTATTGTCACCTTTTGATACAATCAAAGACTTCGATGAAATCATTATGATAAATGATGTTGAGATAACCATATCAACCTTAGATAATGATTTCAATAAATTTGAGGAAGCCTTTGTGAGTACTAAAGAAGCTGAGACATTATGCATTGATAAAGCTTCTTTGCAGCAAGAACAAGTTCCAACTGAAGAAACAATGTGTCAGGATAAAGACAAAAAAGATGAACCTAATGAACTACTCTCTATTGAGATTCCATTGAAGAGTGATTGCATGGATGTGATTCAAAATGCAATATTCACTCCAGCTATCAAACCATCAATATCATTGTTGTCAAGTTTGACCCCCGATACAACAAACCTAGATGCATGGGGAGAATAATATTTGATCAAAATAAGTGTATTGGCCATGGAGAAAGCTAAATAGAAACAAGTAATGAGAAATAATCTCTTTCTTGAGTCAGTTAGCATTTTAAAAAACTTAGTGCTAGCAGATAATGAATTGGCAAATATTCAATTAGTTGATGATGTCGATAGTATCTGGACAAGCTTCAAAGAAAATTTCACGAGTCTAGTAGACTCAGCTACTAAAATTGTGGAAGACAAGTACAAAAAGGAAAGGCTAGATAAATTAATAAAGAACTTGTCATTATATATTAACTCATTGAAGATTGGTCAAGAAATTTTGAAAGAGTTAGAAGAAAAAGGTAGAAAAGTGATGGCTAACTGTATGAAAAGAGGTAAGCTCACTTCAGAACATACAAACAAGATTAATGAAGCAGCTACCTTGATTGAAACATAATAAAATTAGTTGAAGTCTCTTCTCAAGACATAAATGTTTTCAACAACATCTATCAAGGGAAGTTGGATAAAACTGAGAAAGCTAAGATAGAGATTAGCAAGATAAGGAATAGACAAACACAACTGAGAAATGCACTTGCACCCTCCTTAGTTGTACTAAATGAGAATATCAAGAATATTTATGCAACTATTGTCATATATGATGAAGGCCCCTACATGGATTTGATAAAGATGGAGAAACTCACCTATGCATTATGTGCCCATCTTCAAACGGGTGATGCACTCAAGGTGTTTTGGCAGCAAGAAGTCAAAAACCTGTAGATTGCATATCCAGATGTGTACTCTGAGTAAGTACTTAGAGATTTTCCTTTTTTTGGTACATTTTTCATTAATGTAAAAGGGGGAGTATAGTTTATAAAGAATCATAGTGTATATAGCCAAAGTTAAAATAATATGAGGAGATATATTAATATAAGTACAATTTTTTTATGAAGTCAAAGTTTAGTAACTTGGCCACATTCCTTTGTTGTCATTAATGACTAAGGGGGAGATTGTTATAAAGTTGACTTTGCAAAGATTATATGAATAGTTTTGTGTTTTCATTATGGCAATAAATTAATATGAAGTTTTGATAGTCAGTTCATAAACTTTGAAGATTAAATTTTGGCTAAGTATAGAAGATAGTGTAGACAGAGATATACCTGATGATCAGAGCACTAACGCACATGCGAATGAACTCATCATGACCTATGCCTTCATATATAATCTTGTGGATATAATATTAGACTAATTCTACACACACATCATTAGATGTGTTTGTATGATGATTTTATAGGAAAACTAAGTGTCACAAGTAGTTCAGCACAACAGAGCATGGAGCCGACTACAGATTTTGATTAGAGCATATTAATATTTTTTGTTATGGATATGAACCTATTTTGATATGTTTGTAATGATTTTATTATCACTCATTTAAACATGCTTAAGACAACTAACTTTGAAGCATTGTGTTTGTTGATTTTTAGCTGACTAAGTATTAGTTTCGGTCATGTCTATTGAGTATGTATATATAATTAATATGTATTTTGTATTAGAGCATCAAATGGTGAATAGATATTGATTACAAGTAAGATAAAAGTAAAAGAAGAATAATTAGTATGAGATAAAGCTCTACCAATGATTATATTTTCACTACACAAAAGGAACTGATCAGACAAGCAGTATCATAACAATAGTTTAACTTTCAGATATTGTGAGTATCTTTTATCACGAGGTTGTAGCCTTCTTCTTATTGAGCAGTGAGCTATGGTAGTGTGCCATCCACCTTTAATAGGGTTTTTAAAAGACTCCTAATAGGTTCATTGTACTCAGCATTGTAATGACTGCTTCTAACAGGGCAAAGGAACTTTAACAAGTGTAAAGGGGGAAAAATGGGGGTTAAGAGATTGGATATTAATTGTTGTTTGATTTTCTTAGAGTATGTTGATTTCCTTAACCCTAATTTAAATTTAATTGAATTTGATTGATTGTATATTGTAACTGTGATTAAGGAGAAGATAAGATGTTCCACCTTTATCCCCAAATACACAAATGAAAAATCCAAGTTGATCAACCTAAAAGAGGGATTAATGCACAAATGAATCAACCATTTAGAAAAGAGAAAAAAGAGGGAGATCTTAAATTATGTTAATTATTAAGTAAATATGATTTATTATAGTAATTGAAAAGGATAGGAAGAAGAACCAACCTTAAAATAATGCAGATCAAAGAATGCTATTTTTTGAGGTCTGTATTCAGCTTCTGGAAAAACTAAAGTATGACCCGGAACCGAATGTAGAGACGAACAAAACCCATAAATATTTTTTTGTTCTGATGTCTTCTTATGAAAAAGGTCAACCTTGACCCATAAATGTCAACCCTAACCCAATAATGTTCACCTTGACCTGCACAACTCTGACAAAGAATCTATTGACGGGGCCTAATATAAAGTGGAAAAGGGTATCCAAATCTGGTCTCAAATCTACAGTCCTGAACCTGTACCTCAAAGAAAAAGAGGATTGTTTGTTTGGGGGGAGGGGTTTGCCTTGGTCAAACCATGGTTTTGTAATTAACCTCAAATATATGTAATTGAAATTGCACAAATAGACAAAGTAAATGCATAAATTCACCTTTCTTGAAAAAGTCCTTGTGGAGGATTCAAATCCTTGGGTCCACAAGTATGTATGCACCAAATATGTAGAATGTAGAATGGTAGGATGTCTTCAATCACTTTCTTGTAGATCTCTAACACCAAGTCTCGAATGGGTTCTTGAATTTGGAATAGGCTTGGAAGAAGGTGGATGGAGAGATCACCAAAAGGGCACTATGTAGCTTGAATCCTTCAATGGCCTCCAATGGATCTCCTTCGTGAAAAATGGATTCTTGAATGGATGAATGCTTGCTTGAAATATTGCTCCTTATATTTCTTGAATCACACTTGAAGATAGTTTGAGAATGCTTGATCACGATTAGAAGACTTAGAGGAAAAGAGAGGAGAATGCTCCCTTTTATATGAAACTAGGGCACAATCTTCTAAGGAAGCTGACATAGGATAATTAAATTCCCATTAAATCCTTTAACCATAGGAGAGGACCTATATTAAATATAATTTAGGAATCAACGCTTTAGAACCTGAAATAGCTGACCCAAAAGCGAGAAATAACTTTTGCAAGGACCAACATCTGGAAAATGCAAGACCCCAAAGTTTGAACCCTGGGTCAAGGTCAAGGTTGAACTTGACCTATGTTAGGGTCAACATCAACCTTGACCTAGGTCAGGGTTGAGGTTGACATAGACTCAAAAGGTTGACCCTGACCTTGAAGTCTAGAATCGCAGGTTTGCAGTTGAGAATGCGGCAATCAGGCTGGAAAGAAGTGGAAAGAGGGACAGAACAAAGGGAAAGCTAGGTCTAGATTCAGAACCCATTCAAGTCGCTTGTCATGACCCTAAACCACTTAATCGGAAGGCTAAAAAATTCCACAATGGAAGTGCTTCCATTTCCCAACTATACATTTAGCCCCCACTTTAGCAAGAGTATGAGCTCAACACAAACTCTTGGTAAAGGAGAACATAAAGAATAGACAATCTTATTGGAACCAAAATGGATAAAGAAACCCTCAAGCCCCAAGGGACTTAAGTCTTTATCAACCCTAAGATCATGATAAGAGAGATATCACCTAGTTAAGGAGAGAGAAAAAGGGTGTGATTATCTTGCCCAATGAGAACTTATGTCCCATTGTGAACCACACAAAAAGTGTAACTGGAAAGATGGAGTTGAACCCATCAGGGAGATCCATTCTTAAATGGATCGAAACATTGTAAATTGAAAAATTGTGGGATCAAGAGATCTGTGTAATTTTAAACTAGAGGGATCAAGAGATCCTAAAAAAAATAAAAATGACCATGCTTTAAGGATTAGTTGTTAATCCATAAAGGGATATTTTGAAGTCTTGAAAACTATTTTGAATGTGTGTGTGTGCAAAAAGTGAGTAGAGTGTATGCCCCCATGTTAAATTCATTGCTAACACTTTAACAGGAGCAATGGTTTTAACAGAAACATAAACAACTCTATGGATTACGTTTCCACTGCAAGATGCCCCCAAAGGAAGAAAAATCAAGGGAAATAAAATATAAACATACATAACGACACAAGAGGGATCTACCTAATGTGGGGTCAGTATGATCATAAGATAACATGTACATAGAAATATAATATTAGTGCAAATGAATTGACATCATTCCCAAAAGAAAGTAGAACTAAAATCACAAAGGAGGAAAGAAACTTTAAGAGTTAGGAAGATGAATATTTTTGGACCACAACATGGAGACCAAAAAGAATTAGTGCTACCATGTCACAAATCCAAGCAGATTATACAAGGAAAATAGTTACAAACAATAGAACAAGTACAGCATAACATGAAACAACATATAGAAGAATATAGATACATATAGAGGAATTTTTACAATAGGTTTGAGTCCTTTATCACTTTGCACCAACAGAGTAACAAGGGTCGTATAAAAGAATCTAACAAACATTTAGAAAACAAATTATGGGAAAAGTACAATACATCATTGAAACACAAAAAGGGCTACCATAAAGTATGATCCAATCAAGCATGTTCTCAACCCTCCCCATCTTGTTTTATGTTATTGATGGAAGGTGGGTAACTCGCAAGAGAGACTATATCCAATACAGTAGGAATAATAGACAGTTCCAAACAAGGATCCTCTTGAGAATCACAATGCTCAATACTAGGTGTAATTTTTAATTGAGTTGAAATGATGTGAGGTAAATCATTATCAAGGTCAATGGTCTCATATTTATCACTAAGATCAATAGGATCATCGAGAATGTCCTCCTCATCAAGGTTGATTGAAATAGGATCCAACATGCAAATAGGATCATCATGCTCATTCATCTTAACATTATTATGAATATTAACATCTAATGAATCAGGCATGGGTTGGTCAAAAGTTGGTAATGAGTTTTTAATAATAGAAGCATGGGCTCTAGCATTAGCTATACACTTCTTATGACATTCATTAGTAGATTTGTTACTTTTAACTTTGTTTGGCACATGTTGAGAACTAGGAGGAATAACAATAGTTTCCTTCATAGGTTCTATAGGAGGATTCTCAATAGGTTGCAATGAAACAGTAGAAGTTTGATCAATATTATTAGAAGTAATGGATAAAGGAGGTATTGTAGGAGTAGGCAAGAGACCATGATTGGATTCAATCTGAGGCATACTTAACTCAACAATTTTGTGATGTTTGTAATTTTGATATGAGCGAAAGAGATGATCACGAGGAGGACATGAATTAGGTGATTAAGGCCTAAAGAAATCAAGAGTAGCCCAATCTCTAGGCCTATAAGGTTCATACAAACTATGATTAACCATTTTGACTTCTCCATTATGAATGAACTTAAGACATTTATGAATGGGAGAAGTAATAGCATGCATAGAAGTTATCCAAGGTAAACCAAATTTGATTTGAAATTGATCAAAAGTAGGAATTATGATGAAGGTAGTATCTACAACCTTACCACAAATTTCAATAGGTAAGTTAATAGAACCAAGTGCAGGATAAAGATAACCATTACATGTTTGGATCCATGCATCAGATGGATCATAATAATCACATTGTAGGCCTTTCATAAAAATATTTTCGTCAGTAATGACATTTATTAAAGATGTGGGATCAACTAGACAACCACAAGTAGCTATCTTAGTAATCCTAGCTTAGATATAAAGGGGACCATCGGGAGCCTTAATCATTTCAGAATCACCAAAGGTAATTAAATGTTCCCTAGGTCACTTTTCCTTAGTTTGTTTTTGAGTTTTAGGTGGAATTGGAAGTTGAAGTGGAGGTGAAGGATCTTGAA
>MU224926.1:470151-481549 GCA_018584345.1 Thuja plicata
CTTAGTTTGTTTTTGAGTTTTAGGTGGAATTGGAAGTTGAAGTGGAGGTGAAGGATCTTGAACAGTAAGTTGAGATGGCACAACACTCTCCACATGATTAACAATGTGATTAAGATCATCCATCTTTAAATCATAAATAATGTCTACAGAAGATGGTTGAGCTATAGTATTAGTATCATGTGTAGGTAAAGGATTTGTATAGATTTGAAGGTTTTGATTAGGAAGAGAAATAGATTTATTCCCATTACCATCAAAATTATCAATAGACAAAGCTTTAGAATCAATTAAGTCTTGGATCTTATGCTCTAGAGAGTAACATATTTCAGTATCATGGCCATTATGGTGATGGTATTGGCATAAAGCTTTAGAATCAAAGGATTTTGAAGCTATTGTGTTGGGAAGAAGAGGTCAAATAGGAGGCAAGGTAGTCATACTAGCACTTAACAACCTACTCATTATAGAATGCAAAGTTTCAGATAGAGGAGTAAATGTACGATTCATACAGAAAGTAGTGGATGCAGAAGCACTATTGGATGTAGCTGCAACCTGATCAGCAACTGCATTCATCTATTTATTAATCTTGAAATAGTTGTTAGGTTTCTGAAACTTATTAGGATTAGGATCATTGTCACCCTTATCAACAAGAACAGGAGCCATTGGAGTGTTTCTCTCAGACTAACTCACTTGTAATTGATAGTGGTGAAGTGCTACACACAATTGTTGAAAGGAGGTAAATTCAGTAAGAAGAATCTTATCTCTAATATCCTTTTGTAAATTTCAAATAAAAATATTTTGAATATCAATATCAGGAATAAGATAACAAATCTAAGCATGCAAATTCTTAAATCTATCAATAAAATCAGTTAATTTTTCCTTAGTGTTTTGTTTACAATGCATTAAATCAGATAAGGACACTTGTGGTCCAATGTTATTTTGAAATTTGTTGGATGAAGGAATTAGTAAGTTTTGGAAAAGAATCAATGGAATAAGGAGGTAAGGAACAATATCATTGTAAAGCCTTATCTCGAAAGGTTCTAGCAAACAATTTAGCTAAAATCCCATGGTCATGAGAATAATCACTACAAAGGATTTGAAATGTTTTAACATGAGTAACATGATCACCTTTACTGTTTTAATTCTCAAGACAAGGCATATTGGCTTGCTGAGGGACAATAGCATGAATGATGTCTAGGGATAAAGGACAACCAATGTCACATGTAGGAATGCTAAATTTGGATTGAGTTAAAGATGCAAGTTGTTGTTGTAAAGATGACACAGTTTGAGCCAAACTAATAATTGTGGAATCATTAGAAGAAACATGTGGCATAGCAATATTAGGAACACTAGGAAAAGTGTAAGAAGCAGCAGGAATAGAAGACACAATCAGTGGAAAATTAGGAACCACAGTTCAAAGAGGATTAGTATAAGTAAAAGGTACACTATGATATGAAGGTTGTGAGGTAGGTAAAGATACCGGTGGAACACTCACATGGATAGGTGCACTTGGGAGAGAATTTTTTATCAAAGGAGGAGTGTAACTAGAAATAATAGGTAGAGGAACAGAAGAAGGTCCTACGCTAGTGACAATAGGTGTGAATCCTAACTCTTGAGCTTCTTGAGCTAAAGGTTTAACATTCAAATTCACAAGATGAGTAATACTATGCAAGAAATTAATACATTGATCATTATCATAGAGGACTTTCTTAAGAGCCTCTATAGCTTGGATAGAATCTTGATTATGGTTTTCTTGGATAAGCCAATTTCCCATTTTATCAAGTTTGGTTGAAAGGTTTTGCACTTGTTTAGGAGGAAATCTTAAAGCGTCATCTTCATCATGAGATGAGTGAGAAGAGTTATGCTCATAGAAGGATTGGAATCATGAGTTATCAAATTATCATTGGGAATTCTAAGGAAAGGAGAGGAAGACTTTGGATCATAGGAACCCATAAGTCTACAGCTTCTAACTGGGATACTATGAGTAGGAATAGAGGTGGTAAAGCTCATACACCAATACATTGCAAATGAACTAACCCAATATTATTGAACTTAAATGTAATTTGAAATAACATGGAAGATCTAACATAAACAATGTAAATCTAACAACAAAAAGAAAGAGTTGTCTATCGCAGGTTCACCAAAATGTAAATGGGGAAAAATGGGGGTTAAGAGATTGGATATTAATTGTTGTTTGATTTTCTTAGAGTATGTTGATTTCCTTAACCCTACTTTACATTTAATTTAATTTGATTGATTGTATATTTTAATTGTTATTAAGGAGAAGATAAGATGTTCCACCTTTATCCCCAAATGCACAAATGAAAAATCCAAGTTGATCAACCCAAAAGATGGATTAATGCACAAATGAATCAACCATTCAGAAAAGAGAACAAAGAGGGAGATCTTAAATTTTGTTAATTATTAAGTAAATATGATTTATTACAATAATTGAAAAGTATAGGAAGAAGAACCAACCTTAAAATAATACAGATCAAAGAATGATGTTTTCTGAGGGCTGTATTCAGTTTTTGGAAAAAATAAAGTATGTTCCAGAACCGGAATGCAAAGATGAACAAAACCCATAAATCTTTTTCTATTCTGATTTTGTCTTATGAAAAAGGTCAACCTTGACCCATAAATGTCAACCCTGACCCAATAATGTCGATCTTGACCTACACAAGTCCGACAAAGAATCTATTCACAAAGCCCGATAGAAAGTCGAAAAGGGTATCCAAATCTAGTCTCAAATCTATAGTCCTGAAGTTGTACCTCCACTAAAAATAGGATTTTTTGTTGGGGGGAGGGGTTTTCCTTGGTCAAACCCCGGTTTTGGAATTAACCTCAAATATATGTAATTGAAATTGCACAAATAGACAAAGTAAATGCATAAATTCACCTTGCTTTAAAAAGTCCTTGTGGAGGATTCGAATCCTTGAGTCCACAAGTATGTATGCACCAAATATGTAGAATGTATAATGGTAGGATGTCTTCAATATCTTTCTTTTAGATCTCTAACACAAGGTCTTGAATGGGTTCTTGAATTTGGAATAGGCTTGGAAGAAGGTGGATGGAGAGATCACCAAAAGGAAACTATGTAGCTTGAATCCTTCAATGGTCTCCAATGGATGTCCTTCATGAAAAATGGATGCTTGAATGGATGAATTCTTTCTTGAAATCTTGCTCCTTAGATTGCTTGAATCACACTTGAAGATAGTTTGAGAATGCTTGATCACGAATATAAGACTTAGAGGAAAAGAGATGAGAAGGCTCCCTTTTATATGAAACTAGGGAACAATCTTCTAAGGAGGCCATCATAGGATAATTAAATTCCCATTAAAGCCTTTACCCCTAGGAGAGGACCTATATTAAATATAATTTAGGAATCGACACTTCAGAACCGGAAACAACCAACCCGGAAGCAGGAAATAACTTTTACAAGGACCGACATCTGGAAACTACAAGACCTTGAAGTTTGAAATCTGAGTCAAGGTTGAGGTCAACCTTGACCTAGGTTAGGGTTGAGATCAACCTTGACCTAGGTTAGGTTCAAGGTCAACATAGAACCATAAGGTCGACCCTAACCTTGAAGTCCAGAATTTCAAGTCTGCAATCTAGAATGCAGAAATCAGGCTGGAAAGAAGTGGAAAGAGGGATAGAACAAGGGGAAAGCCAGGTCTAGATCAGGAACCCATTCAAGGAACTTTTCATGACCCCAAACCACTTACTCAGAAGGATAAACAAGTCTACAATGGAAGTTCTTCCATTCCCTGACTATACAACAAGTTCATAAGACTAGTGCAATTATTTGTGGGTACTAATTCCCAGCAGGATTTTTCCTCTAATCAAGGTTTCCCCGTTAACATATCTTGTGTTATGTGCTGTATTATTTTCTTATTAAATTTGATATCTCTTTATTGGGATAAGTTTCAAGTTTTTTAAATATAATAAATTGTTGAACACTGATTCACCCCCCCTCTCAATGTTCCCATTTCTAACACTAGTCAGCCAAATACATAGAGGAAATCACCAACATAGATTTAGGTCCACACAAGATCCAATTTCATAAATCCTCCTACCTTGGAACTCAGGATGATCCCAATGACCCCTAAAATGATAGATGCAATCTCCAATGCCTACTCAACCATCAATCACAAGTCAGTAAACTCCAACAACCAATCAGAAAATAAGAACACTGAGACCCAGACCATTCATTGAAAGGCAAAACCAAGTCAAACTCCACTGAACAAACACCGCCAAGTAATATGATACCGAGCAATACACCACCAAGCTGAACACACAAAAAAATACCACCAGGGAGTGTAAATTAAAGTATAATACCATCAAATACTAAACACCAAGTCCCAACATTATCGAGTAATTCAGCATCAAGCACCACCAGGTCTTCAACCGATTTTAATACTAAAACCAAATCAAACCAAAACATATATTTGGTAACACAAGATTTCCAACTACCATATGATGCTCCTATATAATTTTAGTATTCAAGAAAGAGGGTAGAAGATCAACCCATCCTAGTTTTATCATATTTCTATAAGGTCTTCACAAATGAATGTGATGCTAGAAATAAGGAAATAGGTGGAGTTTTTAGCCAAGAGGGTAGATTTGTGGCCTTTTTTAGTGAGAAGTCGAATGAAGAAAAACTAAAATACTCTACATATGATCTAGAAATGTATTCAATGGTTCAGTCTCTGAGAGAATGGAGACATTACTTATTACCCAAGGAATTTGTGGTCTTTAGTGACAATCATGCATTGAGTTTTTTGAATAGATAGGAGAAATTAAACCATAGACACATGAAGTAAATTGAATACCTTCAAGCCTTCAATTTTACAATCAAGCACAAGAAAGGGGTATTCAATAAGGTGGATGATGGACTTAGTAGGAGGAGTTTAACAGTAAGGGAGATCCAATTGGAAAGCATTGGGATTAGTTCAATGAGGGACATGCATCCAAAATATGAAGAATTTAGAGAAGAATATCACATATGCAAGGAAATGGGAGACAAGTATCGCATGGATTTTAATTTTAATTTTATTTTGAAATAAGGATTACTATTCAAGGAAAATCAACTTTGCATTACTAGATGCTTAGTGAGAGAAAATATTGTAAGGGAAAAAACATTGTGGAAGCCTTTCAAGACACTATGGGGTTGATAAGACACTAGAACTTGTTAGGACATTTTAATTTTGGCCAAGGATGTAGATAGACATTAGAAAGTTTGTGGAAGAATGTATGGTGTGTCAAAAGGATAAAGGGGTAACTTTGAATGCAGGGTTGTATACTCCTTTACCAATCCCAAGTAAGCAATGAGATACAATGACCATGGACTTTGTGTTAGGACTCCCAAGGACTAAATATTACCCAAAATTTCCCATTCTATCCTATTTTGGCCTAAAAGTGGAGTAAATGTGGCTCCCACAAGGGTTGAGCCCAGATTGTGAGGTTTCTATCTATGGTTCCTAGTCATTGCCTTATTTTCTGCATATTTCTAGGCTGAGTTTAAACCCTTGTTTTATTTTTAAGGTCTAAAATCTTAAGAAAACCCCTTAAACCCTAGGTATTTAGTGGCTATTATAAAAAAAAATTAATTTTAAGGCAACTTAAGTTCCCTTTTCAACTTTTTTTAAAGTTATCATCGAGCGGGACCATATTTCTCTTTTTCCTAGAAGGATCTATTTTTTCCTACATTTATTTTCCTAAGTCCTAAGGTACTTTATTTACCCCCAGGTGGCAGAAAATTCTATACATCTGACCTTCATCACTTTTCCTCACCACAGAGATCAAGTGCTAAAGATTCTTTGAGTCATCATGGTTTATCGATCCATGTCTGCGGTGGGCCAGGCTTGTAGTAATTTATGATGTCAAAAAGGCATACATAATCCATCTGACATTTGTCACTTTTCCTTAACCACAAGATCAAGCTTTCAACATTCTTCAAGTCATCGCACCATTGTGCCACGTGGACAGTGGGGCCATCTTCCTTTGAAGTCTATGGCTTGTTAATCTCCAAGAAAGTTTTTGTTGATCACGTAGCTGGAACTTTTCCTTAGGCTTAAGATGAGAACAAATTAATGTCCAAGCCATTGCACCAAGGTGACATCTAGCATTACTTATGTCATGTGGCCCAAGGGTTCAAAGGGTAGATAAAGGTAACACAAGTCAAAATAGATCTGATAGTAGGTGTTATTCCTTAAGACCAAGATGCATGATAGGTAGTCTTTGAGCCATTGTGCCATATTTCCATGTGTCCATGGTGGGGCCAAGATGAAGTTAGGAAGAAATGAAATGACAGTTTGTTTAGTTTTTATAGTGTGGCTAGTTCTTTGCCTTAGGGTTACGAAGATAGACATATAACGCATGAGCCATTGCACCAAGGTGAAATCTGGCATTGTTGACATCATGGGTCCCAGGTTTAAAAGTAGTAAAGAGGTCATAAATTATATTTGATCAGACACTGGGCGTTGTGCCCAAAGTACAAAGATGAAGATTGTTAATAACAAAGGCATTGCACCTCCTTGACACGTGTCTAGAATAGATCCTGAGCCTAGGTAGCTTTAAAAAAGATTGACGGTTCTGTTTAAAAGTTGATAAAGGTTCAAAACTGAGCCTTCGATAGGATATTCCATGCCAACTGTGACCATTTACATTTAAAATTCAAATATTCAAATCCTTTCTAGAGTTTCCATGGTGGTGGTGATGTAATTCAGAATGTAGAGAAGGTAGATGGATTAGGTTGATCTATCTAAGTGAATTTATGATGTTTGGGAATGTTGATAAAGGATATCTAATCATCTGGGCTATTTTCAAAGGTTTATTAATGTCAAGAGGTGATCATTTAGGGATTTTTTTTGTTTTAAAAGAATATCTATTGTAACCCTAATTTTGTCATGAATTGATCTACATTGATGGTGATTTGACTCTCAAGCCTTAGTTTATGAGGAGGTTGTATATAAGTAGATTTTGAAGATTTTGTAGGTAGATTTTTCAGGGTTATTTAAGATTTTCTATGACATTTCTTCTACCCCCAAGTTTTCATACACTTATAATTTCTCATTGAGGTTCAGATTATGCAAAGAATTTTTTGTGACATATTCTCTGTCCCCGCATTTTTCATGTCTGAATTTCTCTCTGAAGCATAATACAGTTGTTAAGTGTTGGAGAAATATTTTGTTTATCTTTAGTCTACTTTCTTTTTTGCACCTCCATGTACTATTGTGAATGATTGATATAGATAATCTTGTGAATTTTGATCATTCACTTATATCTTATCTCATTTATATGCCTATATGATGGAGTGAATGTTTGCCTATAGGTCATAGTTTGTGTCTATCTTCTTGAAAGTTATTTTTTGTGGAATCTTTTTTTTCTCTAAATAGTTTTTCATCTCAGACATCTCTATAAAAAACTTTTGCAAGCCTATTCAGAAAGTTTTACTTGTTCTAATTCAGGGATTTCATGATAATTCTTAGCCATTGTGTTATGATTCATGTCATTTTTGGTGTATCACCTCATAGATTAAGTTACTGCTTTCAGTCTTTCAGTTTTCCTTCTATCACTTTTCCTCCCAAGTTTACTTTCAAGTTTCAAAAATAAAAATAGGTGGTTATCCAAGAGGAACTGACCTAGAATTTGGAGGTCTCACTTGAGTTAGAAAAGGTCCCACAACCTGGAAGTTATTCCCATGTTATACCAGATCACGAGACTCCTTATTTTAGTAGGGTGAAAATTTGGTGTATAAAAGTTTTGGTACAGCCAATGGGACACCAAAGAAAATTATTTTTTAAAGCTATGGTGTCTCTGATATGTTGATTACATAGTACATACCTAGAGTGCTTCTTTTAAGGTATATCTGGTGACTCCATTGGTGTTAAGAACAACAATATCTAGTCCTACTAAATTTTATGAGAAAGGTAGAAACAAGAAGGTCAAAGCCTTCTAAATTTTTGTAGTTGTCTCCAACAAGAAGAAAAGGGAGATCATCCCATAAGAAACCCTCTACAAGGAGAGTATAGTCTACACCACGTGTTGTAGAATAGAGACCCTTTCTATTTCATTCAAGAAGAAGAGGAAGGTCTTCAAGCAAGGAAATGCTGAGAGATTCAACTTCACTTCCTAGTTGAAGTGTGACCCATACAATTTTTATTTAGAAAATCATAGTCCCTAAAATGGCAAGACAATTTGCATTTGTACCCTTTAATAAGGGTATCCCATTGAATTTTTCCCAACATCATGATGTACCTCTAGCAGCATTAAAATGTTTTCCTAATTTCACAATTGAAAGCCAAACAACAGCTTGTGAGCATGTTAGAGATGTGGCTACCATCTGTAATATACATTATATGATTGAGGAAGATGTTACTACCAAGTTGTTGGCACCCTCCTTCAAAGGTAAAGCCATGGACTGGTTTAGAACTCTGGCAGTTGGCTCCATTAATTCACAGGACACACTTGGAGACTCCCTTAACATATATTTCAAAGATAGGTGAAATCATTTGTCCCTAGTAGAGAAACTCACTACTATCAAAAGTGCCCCTCAAGAAAAATTAACAGATTTCAATAACATATTTCTCAAAAGATGGAATGGGATCCCTATTTCTTTAAGGCCTTCAGTAGATTATGCTTTCCTATATTTCTAGAAAATTTTAAAAAGCAATATATTTGTCATGATCCAGTCTATGGGAGGTACTTCACTACCTTAGGCTTTTGATATTGTTGTTAAGGCAGAGAATTGCCTAATTCAGGCTAGTATGATAGCCCCAAGGTCACCCATTCCTATCTTCCCTGATATTCAACCCAATATGTTTTTTCACATTCCTCCATGCACTCCTATACCTACTATAGTAGCATCTCAAGCTAGTCCAAGCAACGAGGAATCAAATTCATGCCCTTCCCATGAACTGCAAAAAATAAGAAATAGTCAACAAAAAATAGATAGCTTTTTGCAGAACTTTGGTAATAAGTTGACCAATATAAAGAGACTAAATCAGGGGGTTAGGCCACATTTTCAACAAAAAAATCAAGGTTTCAATCAATAGTATCAAGGGAAGGGACAGACCTATCAGCAAAATAGACCACCATACCAAGTAAGTTACCAAGGTTAGAAGCAAAATTTTAATCAAAGGCCATTTCAGTCGTGTGACCCATCACCTCTTAATTCGGAAAATCTAGTCAGAGAGATGGTTCATGCACAAAAAAACATAGCATCATAAAATGAAGGGTGTTTTCCCTATAATCAGCCACAAAATTAGGCTACCTATTTGAATGGGTTGATGAATCAAGCACTCATGGCACAAAATGCATCAAGTAAACCTTTGGATGCATCCCCTAGTGGATTAGTGCCACAGCAAGATACATAATTTGATGAGAGTGCATTTTTGTAAATGGAAAGGAGAAGATTTTAATGGGGTAAATGGTGAATATTCAATTACAACTAATACTCATTCCAAAAGAAGAGCTGTATATTTTGAGCAAATAGAAGAGAGGGGAAATTTTCCTACAACTACAAAATCATCAGATACACCATCTATTGACATACTAAAGAGACCTCTCATCATGCCAATTAAGGGGGGCTAATCTCCCAAAGATGTAGAGCCCATAATAGTGAAAGAACACCAAAAAATTCATGCATCTATGTCATTCAATATTGTGAACAATATGAAGAAAATAAATGTTACAATGAGCATTTAGTATTCCTTATCCATTCAAGGACAAGCTGAAATCTTAAAGAAGGAAATGTTTGTGGAAGAAATCCCACAACAGTCCACTAATGATGTTACCAAGCATGTGTTGGTTAATATTGATCGAGAAAAGAAAATTCAAAGCAGCAACACTAAGGTTGCTTCTAACCAAGGTAAGAACACAAATCCACCTCCCTTTTACATATAATTGATAATTGGAGATTTCATAGTACATAATTTTATGGTAAATAGTGGAGCCACAAGATCAATAATGCCTAAGAGGGTAGCTGACTAGATAGGACTAAAATATGAACCATTTCAAAAAAAAGTGATACAACTTGATGGCTCATCATCAAACACAATAGGTGTAGCAAAGAATAAAAGTTTAATCCTTCACGCTAGCCCTAAATTCTCTATCTCTCTAGAAATTTATATCATAGATCTCCCTGGTCTTTTTTCCTTATGTCTATCAAGAGAATTCACTTCTAAGATAGGAGGTTACCTTTCTTTTGATTGGTCACATCTTCTTTTTCACACTAGATATGGAACCAAGGCGACTATCAAATATGAATCATTAGAAATACACCATCTAGAGCCTTATGTATCAAATGTTCTTAATGAAATATTCCTTGCATTTGATAAAAATGATGTTCCACTCATCCCAGAAATAGATACATGGGTAGAAATCATCCTAGATATCTACCAAGATGAGTGGGTAGTAGGAATACTTTGGAGGCTCAGGCTAATGTTTTATGGAATGCTGGTTTGGGGAACTACATGATGCAAGAAGATGGTCTCACAATGCCAAATCTCTTTAAGGAAACCAGTGAAACATCAAAAGAAGAAAGGAATTAAGTTTTGGAGTTGTTCTTTGATGGCGCTAGAAGTAGACATGACTCTGGTGGTGGTGCAATGCTTATCTCTCCTAAACATGATAAATATTATGCATCTTTTAGATATAATTTTTCTTGTACAAGAAATACTGATAAATATGAAAGCTTGATCCATGGACTAGATTGGGCTAGGAAAAGAAGTATTAAGGCTTTAAAGGTCCATGGTGATAGTGAACTAATTGTTGGAGAAAGAAAGGGGACAATTGTAATAAAAATGATACTTTAACAGCTTACAAGCATAAGGTGTGGTATGCAATTAAGGAATTTCATGCTTTTAATATAATTGCAATTCATAGAAAATTGATTCAACATGCAAATAGGTTAGGTGATGTTGGATCCCAAATTGATATCCCCAATAACATTTCAGTTGGAAGTGATCAATATAACCTCAAGATTATTGTTAGGCCTTCTATTCTTGATAATGATGTCTCTTGGCAAGTGCTTGAAAATCATGAGAAGATCCTACAATTCTTTCTTGAAGAGGACATTTTTCACTACACAATCAAGATAGATTGAAGAAAAACTATGATGATAAAGTGGTGCATCCCAAATCCAAGAAGTTTCCTAAGGGTCTTGTTGTATGTGTTAATTTTTGCCTTGTTAATCAACCACACACTTCAACATAGTCCTTCTACACCAGGTACAAACAAGATTGAATATGAGTTATTCATCCTGCCTATCTACGTGATTTGACCTGTTGCCTTCTATCTAGATGGGGTTTTTGAAATTGCTCTCAGGATGAGAGTCTCACAACCATGGACCAATCTAAGAACGAAGGATTTATCATGATAAGTGCAATGCAATGCAAGA
>MU224926.1:498465-517522 GCA_018584345.1 Thuja plicata
CAGAATTGCCTAGTACAATAGGACTTTGATGATTTAGAAGAGTGACAAGTGCAACAAAATTGGTTAGAGTTGCATGATGCCAATTTTGGGGTGTTACATTTTTCCCCTCTTTGAATTGATGTGCGAGAAGCGCATTGATTCAAAGAATAGTCTGATGCCTGAAGCATAGAAGAAAGGATTTTGAACACCCAGTTTGACTGTGAGGTATGAAAAACTAAATATGGCGTCAAGTGATTTGAAAAGCATGGAACACCCAGTTTTGACTTTTAGGTACAAAAAACTAAACATGGTGCCAAGTGGTTGAAGAGCATGGAACACCCAATTTTGACCGTGAGGTATGAAAAATTGAACATGCCCCGAGTGATTGAAAAGCATGGAACACCCAGTTTTGACCATGAGGTACGAAAAAATTAACATGCCCCAAGTGATTGAAAAGCATCGAACACCCAGTTTTGACCGTGAGGTACGAAAAACTGAACATGCCCCAAGTGATGAGGATTTGATTAGATTGATTGGAATAGATTCAATGACGTAATCATCCTTCCCCCTCGGGAGCGAAATCGAAAGATGACATGGCAAATGATGATGGAAAGTGATAAATCATACATAGAAAGAACTCAGAACAGATTATGGAAGAATGCAGAAGATTTAGAATCAATTTTGAGTGATTTTAAGGTTGGGTTGACCAAGTTTGACTGGGGTTGACTAGAGTTGACTAGAGTTGACTTTTGAAGAAAAAGGTCAAAGATATCATAAAATGATGATATGATAAGATTCTGGCGAGAAAGCGATGTTAGAAGGGTGACTGCACAAGCGTCCGATCGCGTCGGTCCCGAAAATTTTAAAATGCGATTTTGAGCTATATAGAAGTGTCAGATTTTGATTTCGATCCCGAAAATGGGTTGAGAAGATAGATAAAGATAGATAGCGAGGATCGAACACTTTTGTAGTCATGATGAAACCAAGAATAGTGAAGAAGAACTCTCCAAAGTATGAACCCATAAGAATGCAATGAAGAGAATATTGAATCATTGCCACCATGCAAGTCTAGAATGAAAATGCAATCTTATGCTAGATGCAATATGAAGATGCAATTCTAGGACATGGTTGTGAGACCCATCGTATATTTATCATCATTGAGCATTTTTTGGAACATCAAAGTTGATACAACCCTTATTGGTGCCACAATGCAACCATAAGGATATGAATATGACTTATCATCAGATAAAATGTAGGAAACAAACGTAAGCACCAGGGCACAAAAGCCAAGATGACCTAAACATTGTTTCCAGTTAATGTGGCAAGAGTACACCAGTATCGAGGCATTCAAAGCCAAGATAACCATGAGTGTGATCATGCATAAACATACAGATCAATAATAAGAAAAACAATAACAAACAAAGCAATAAAAAGCAAGGAGATAGTACCGACCTCACCATGGCATACAAATAAAAAAGAAAGAAAAAATGTTGAAGAAGTTAACAAAAAAATATGGAATTGGCGAAGGTGAGAGCAGTACACAGATATAAAAGATATAAGAGAAATCATAAGTAAAGACATTGGATCTCCCCTCCACACGAATCACAAAAAAAGGATGAATATTGTAGGAACATATATAGAAGCACAAACCTTACCGTCTAATCAAGAGATTGAGATTAGTGAAGTTTAGGAAGAGGAAATAGAAATGACTACACCAATCACTCTCGGTGAGGCAACAAAAAAAATGAAAATGCCAATTATTGGAGAAGAGGACCACAAGAAGTCAGAAGAAGACACCCCTTAACACATTAAAGAAAAAAGATACAAATGAAGAGGACACAAAATCAGAAAAAGAATTATCACATGGGGAAAGCGATCAGTAGAATAAAATTTAGGACTCTTACCTATCCTATAACAATTGCTAAGTACATAATAGATACAAGATTAGTTGGGAGAATCAATCCCATTGCCTTTGCTAAAATTATAGAAGAAGATAAGAAATTGATAGAGGATACTATTGTCCAACATTTTTTGAAGTATAATAAATATCCTAAAGATGTAAAGGATAATGTGCATAAAGAATTGTATGATAATTTACTAGTAAGATGGTATTCAGCCTATCACAAAGTTGAAGAATTCAGAACAAAAAGTATTGAAGAATTTTTTACCTCGACTATCAAAGAATGATGTAGAATTTTATATAAACAATCATAAGAAATAATTCAGGACAAAGACACTAACGGCCATACTTCTAGCCAATGATGAACATGTGTTAGGGCAGGACATAACTGAAGTATGGAAGAAAATACTAAATGAAGAGAAGAATGAAGCCTACTTAGAAGAAGGAACATCAAATGTAGATGATACATTTACTGTAAATGAGCTTATTGGAAATGCACCTAGTGCACCCGATATGTCAGCAACTAAGGATGTAGTTATTACTGAAGATATGTCTGGATAATTGGAGAATCGCATGGAGAAAAAATATGATCTAGCACAAGTTTCCATCGTAAGAGAAGATGAAAAAGTTACAATAGAAAAACCTACAGGGGAGAAACCAAGCCAATAAAAAGTCATTGTACAAGTAACGCAAGAAACTCTACTACAAAGTATAGAAGAAATGATACAGGAAGGGAAGAAGAAAGATGCACTCTTACATGAGAAAAACCCTATAGCAGCTGATTAGTAGCATTCAACAACCAACATGGAGCCAATAAATACCAAGAAGGACACCGAGATCGAGAAGCAGAAGGAGACAACATATATCAGTGATATGAAACTGAACACAAGTGAGAAGCACAATGATGAAGAGAAGAAATATGAAGCAACAAAAAATAAATATGAGAAGAAAGATGGAGGAGATGGTGATAAGAAAAAGATGACAAGAAGGAGAAGAAATATGCAAAAGGGAAAAAGAAGAGAGAACTAGAAGAAGAAGATGAAGATGAAAATGTATATGAAAATGATCCTGAGTTTGATATACTCACATAGGCTCCGATGAAAGTGAAGAGGAATAATGACAAGGAGGAATATCTAAGAGTTTTGAACAAGAAGACTAAACTGGACAAGAAAAGAGTGAAGAAACAAAAGAAAATTTTGATTAAGGCACTAGATATATTTGAAAATCTTATGCTAGACATGAATGTGGATACAAAAGAGTCATTAGTTTACCAGCTGAAATCTTACATAGACAAAATCAATCAATTAGGAAAAGATTTGAAGGACACACTTACCAATAATGTGATGAATAAATTGGAAGATACTATTGTACAATAATTCTTAACAAAGTTTGCAGTCTTCAAAGTTGAATTATTAGAGGTAATTAGAAATCTAAAGGAAATTTTGAAGAAAGTGACATCAATGTACACAAAATTGTGTAATTGTGCCGAATTTATAGCAGAGATTGACAAAAATATCAAAGCAATTTAAATAGAATTACCTCAACATAACCGTAATATCCAGCGAACAAAAATGTTCTTGGAATATTTAGTTAAGATAAGGGAGATTATTTCAAAGGAGAAAGAGCTAATAGTAGAGTGAGCAAGCCTACACATATGGATTTTGGAGATGAAAGGTATCATTACGCCACACATTGATATAATTAAATCTAATGTTATAAAAATAGAGAAAATAGTTCAAACACTAGAGTTAAGTGTCATGGACAGTCTGGAAGCACTTTCTTCATACTTAAATGGTCATATGATTGGTTTGAAGGCATTAAAACATTCATGAGATAAAATTTTAAAGTATATAGGATATAGGTAAAATCTTATCATGGACAAACAATAAGCACCTGAATATGGATATCCCACATGAAAATATCATTTGGAGTTGAGTTCCAAAAAACTGGAAGTATATAGTTAAGAAAAAAAGAGGAAGTATAAAAAAGGATAAGTATAAGTATATCGACATATAGAAAGTATACAGGTTACCTTCCCAGTCAACATTAGTATAAGAATGTAAAATAAAGTCATCATTTTTTTTATACCATAATCCATACTCTATTGTCCCTTTCAAGTAATTTTCAAAGTAGCAAGGGGTGTGTCTTTAGGAACTGATTGATATCTTGCCACAATTCCAACTACATTGGATATATGTGGCCTAGTGCGAGTTAGATATTATAGACCTCCAATCATTGATCTACACTTTGTCTTAAAAACACTCTGGGTTTCATCATTATTAGTAAGCTTATACCCAATCACCATATGTGTCCCAAAAATTTTACAATCTTCCATTCCAATTTTTTTCAACATTTCTTTAAGATACTTGGTCTGAGATATAAAAATGTCATTCTTGTTCTGATTAATTTACAAAACCAAGATAAAATTTCATCTCAGAAATCATTGACATTTTAAATTAATTTTCCATCTCTTTAGAGAAACTTTTACTTATTTCGTTATTACCTCCAAAAATGATATCATCAACAAATACTTCTATGATTATAATTCCATCTTCATTAGTTCTTAAGTATAAATTACTATTTGCATTACCTTTTCTAAAACAAAGACAAAGTAGATACATGTCTAGTCTTCCATACCATGCTCTTGGTTCTTATTTTAGTCCATGCAATGCTTTCTTCAGTTTACAAACCATGTCTTCATCTTATGTCAAAGGAAATCCATCATGTTGCTCTATGTATACCTCTTCCTCCAAATCTCCATTCAAAAATGTAGATTTCACATCCATCTAATATACGTTAAAGTCTTTATGTGCACCGTAAGAAAGAAATAATCTCATTGTTTCCAACCTAGCATCAGGATAAAATGTCTCTTCAAAGTCTATGCTTTCTTTTTTCCAGTAGCCTTTACAAATCAGTCTAGCCTTGTTTCTTACCATTGTTCCTTTCTCATCCATTTTTATTCTGAAAACCCATTTAGTTCCTATCACATTCTTGTTTTTAGGCCTTGGAACCAATTACCAAGTGTTGTTTTTCTTTATTTGTTCCAATTCTTCCTACATAGCTTTAGTCCAAGATTCATCTCTACATGCTTCATCAGTAGATTTTGGTTTAACTTAAGAAATCAAACAAATTTCATCTCTTACTTTTGATTGTTTCATCATTCCTCTATTTGCATCACCAATTACTTAATGTTTAGGATGGTTCTTCTTAACATACCTCAGAATCTTAGGAATTTCAGTAAGCTCATTTGATTCATCTTCAATCTCATTATCAATCTCCAATGGTTCTTCAGGATCATAAATGACCTCCTTAATCTATGAAATCTTACCACTGTCATACATTCTCTCTTGAATCTGAAACCTTCTATATATCCTCACGCTAACACTTTAAATTAGCTTCCTCAATCTGATATTGAAACATTAATAGGCTTTTCTCTTAGTAGAATAACCAAGGAAGATACCTTCATCACTTCTAGCATCAAGCTTCCATATCTCATCATCTCTTTTGATATCTCATTTACTTCCAAATATTCATAAATATTTTATAGCAGGAGTATGATTAAACCATAATTCATAAGGAGTGTTACTTGTACCTTCTCTAATCTGAATTCTATTCAAGTTGTACAAAGAAGTACCCACAACTTCTCTCCAATGAATATGTGATACATTTTCTTCCAGCAACATAGTTCTGACATCATCTAATATTGTTTTGTTCCTTCACTCTACTATCCAGTTTTGTTGTAGTGTACTAGGAGTAGATGTATGTCTGTATATTCTATGCTCTTCATAAAGTAGGTGTAAAATATAAAATATGTAGCTATTATAATGATATATGGAAAGGGATAAATATATAAAGATATATGTGATGATCTAGAAATGGTATTGAGGGGAAGATAAGATTCTCTTCCTATGCCCAAATTTCACAAAGGAAAGATCCACTTTGATCAACAATAAGAAAATAGTTAATGCACAAATGCATCAATTGATCAGAGATAAGAAGAAAGAATAAAGCCTTACAATATTGAATAATTGATGGAGAGTATATAATATAATTGATTGAAACCTTAATTGAAATGAATTGAAGAAAAGTACTAACCTCAAAATATAGAAGATCTGGATAAGCCTATTTTCTGATGGTTGTGTTGAGTTTCAGGAAATTCTGTAACTAGATCTTGAATAGAAATGTAGAGAAGGAAAAAACCTATAAATATTTTCCTTTTCTGAGTCAGTTCAACCCTGACCTCTTTGAGGGGGCACAATTGTACCCCAAAATGTCAACTTTGACCTGCACTTCTCCAATCAAAATTTTATTCGTGAATCTAGGAAGTTGGCCGAAAAGGGTATCCAAATCTTCTCTTAGATTTGATATCATGTACCTGTACCTACAAGAAAAAAAAAAATGGGGGAGGGGTTTTCCTTGGTCAAACCCCAGTTTTGGAATTAACCTTAAAGTTTAATTGAAATTGTATAAATAAACAAAGCAAATAAATGAATTCACCTTTGTTGTATAGAAACCATTGTGGAGGATTCAAATCCTTGGATCCACAAGTATGTATGCTCCAAATGAGTGTATAATGTCAAATGTAAGATGTAGCATGTCTCAAATCAATTTCTTTTAGATATTCAAAACTATTCTTGAATGGATCTTGGAATAGGAAGAGGCTTGCATGGATGTGGATGGAGAAATCTTCAATAAGAGTGCTCCATAGATCTTCAATCCTTCAATGGCTACCAATGGATCTCCTTGATGAATTGAATGCTTTAATGTTCTTGAATGCTTTAATGCTTGAGAGTAGATGATTGATTCAATAGCTTTCTTCAATTCTTTCTTAGATTGTTAGTACTTAGAGAAAATGAGAGGAGAAGGCTCCCTTATATACCAATCTAGGGCACAATATTCTAGAGAGGCCAACATAGGAGAATTAGATTCCAACTAGAACTATACACTTGTATGTGGACCTATCTGAAATATAATTTCAAGAATCGTTGTCCCGAAGACCAAAATAGCTGACCCGAAAGAAAGAATTAAATATTTCCAAAGCCCGACATTCAGAAACCATAGAAACTTGAAATATAGACCCTAGCTTAGGGTCAAGGTCCACTCTAACCTAGGTTAGGGTTGAGTTTGACCTTGACCTAGGTTAGGTTTGAGGTCAACCTTGACCGAGAAGGTTGACCTTGACCCTGAGGTCAAGAAAATCAGATTTGCAGATCAGGGTGCCAAAAATAGGCCGGAGAGAAGTGGAAAAGCAGGGAGAACAGGGGGAAAGTCATGATCCAATTGAAAGACCCATTTAAGGTGGTTTACATGACCCCAAACCACTTACTCGGAGAGATAAACCAGTCCAAAATGAAAATTCTTCCATTTTCTAACTATAGATTTAGCTCCCACTTTAGCAAGAGTATGGACTCGATGCAAACTCTTGGTAAAGGAGATCATAAAGAAAAGACAATCTTACTGAAATTAAAAGGGACAAAGGAATCCTCGATCTTGTAGGGACTTAAGTCTTTATGAACCTTAATATCACAATAAGAGAGACACCAATAGTCAAAGAGAAAAAGAGAGAGGGTGTGATTACCTCACCCAATGAGAACATATGTGCCATTGTGAATCACACAAGGAAAAAGTATAACTGGAAAGATGGAGTTGAACCGCCTAGTGAATGTGGCTACTCACTTGTCAACCCATCAATGTTTTACACTGAAGAATATTCTATTCTAAAAGATTAAAGTCAAAACATAGAGAGATCGAGTCTTAAGGACACCTTCCCTCCTTAAGGGATCAAAACATTGTAAATTGAAACTCAAGGGATCAAGAGATCCTATAAGGTAAAAATCCATGCTTTAAGGATTAGTCTTTTAATCCATAAAGGGAGAAAATTTTTACATTTTGAAAATATTTTGAAAGTGCGATTGTGAAAAAAGGTGAGTAGAGCATATGCTCCCACGTTAAAGTTGTTACTAACACTTTAAATGGAGAAATTTCTTTAATGGAAACATAAACAACTCCACTAATTATGTTTCCACTATGAGACTACCCCAAGCACAGACAAATAAGGGGAAATACCACATAAACATACAAAGAACAAAGAAGGGATCTACTTACCATGGGGTCAGTATGATCATAAGATAATATGTATATATAGATATGATATTATTTCAAATGAATTGACATTCCACAAGGAAAGTAGAACTACAATCAAAATGGAGGAAAAAAATCCAAGAGTTATGAAGAAAAGTCTTTTCATACCACAACATGGAGACATAAAAGAATCAATGCTACCATATCACAAATGTAAGCGGAATACACAAGGAAAAAATTTATGAACAATAGCATAGGTAAAACATATCATGAAAACAATATATAGAAGAATACTACAACAGGTTTGATTTACTTATCACCTTGCACCAACAAAGTAACAAGGGTCGTATAAAAGAATCTAAAAAACATTGAGAAAACATATTACGGCAGAAGCACAATACAATAGGAAAATAGATAAAAGGCTACCATGGAGGACAAAAAAATCAAGTGCATCGCCTACTCTCCCCATATTATTTTATATTATTTAGGTAAGGTGGGAAACTCGCATAATGGACTATATCCATCACAGTAGGAATAATAGCCAGTTTCAAACAAGGTTGCTCTTGAGAATCATGATGTTTGACACTAGGTGTAATTATCAGTTGTGTGGAAAGCATATGAGGTAAATCAGTATCAAGATCAATAGTCTCATATTCATCATTAGCATCAATAGGATCATCAAGAGTATCTTCTTCATCAAGATTAATCAAAATAAAATATAACATGCGAATAGAATTATCATAATCATTCATATTAACATCATTATTAACATTAACTTCCTCCAACACATCAAGCATAGGCTGGTAAAAAAAAGGTAAATAATTTTGAAGAACACAAGCATTGGCCCTAGGATTAAATGGACACTTCTTATGATATTCATTGGCATATTTGTTACGTTTTGTTTTATTTGAAATATGTTGAGAACTAGGAGGAACAACAATCGATTCCTTCACATCTCCTATGGGAGGATTAGTAGGATTCTAAAAAGCAGCACTAGGACCTTGATTAATAGAACTACAAGAAATGGATAAAAGAGGTATGGAAGGCATAGGTAAAAGACCATGGTTAAGATCCATCCGAGGCATGCTTAACTCAACAATCTTGTGATGTTTATAGGCTTGATATGAGCGAAAAAGGTTATCTGGTTGAGAAGGACACAAATTAGGTAATGAAGGCCAAAAGAATTCAAAAGTAGCACAATCCCTAAGCCTAGAAGGTTGACATAAACTATGATTAATAATTTTCACCTCTTTATCATGAATGAACTTAATACACTTATGGATAGGAGAAGCAGCGACACACATGGAAGTCAACCAAGACAAACCAAACTTAACTTGAAATTGATCAAAAGTAGGGACAACAACGAAGGTAGTGTCCACAAATTTACCAAAAAGTTCAATGGGTAAGGTAATAGAACTAAATGATGGATAGAGAAAACCATTACAATTTTGGATCCACACATCAGATGTATCATAATAATCACATTGTAAGTTCTTCATAAAAAGGTTCTCTTAAGTGATGACATTGACTAAGGAAGTAGGATCAATAAGAGAAGCATGTGTAGGTATATTAGCAATCCTAGCATAAATGTAGAGGGGACCATTAGGAGATTTAATGATCTCAGAATCATGAAAGGTGATCAAGAGTTCCCGAGGTATTTTTAGGTTAGGTTGTTTTCAAGGTTTAGATTGAGGTTTCAGTTTAGGTTGAGGTGGAATTTGAAGTTGATATTGAGATGGAGGAACTTGAAAATGAGGTTGAGATGGAGGCTGGCATAGGGAGATAGGCTGAGAAAAAACAACATGGTCTACATGGTTAAAAATATGATTGAGATAATCTATGTTTGAATCATATACAATATCCACGAAAGATGGATGAACAATAGTATTAGTATGATGTGTAGGAAAAGGGTTCTTATAGATTTGGAGGTCTTGATTAGGAAGAGAGATAGATTTGTTCCCACTAGCATCAAAAGTTTCAATAGATAGAGCATTAAAATAAATTAAATCTTGAACCTTATGTTTTAGAGAATAACACTTCTCAGTATCATGGCCATTCTGACGATGGTATTAACAAAAGGCTCTGGGATCAAAGGATTATGATTCCATCGTAGTAGGAAGAAGAGTTTGAGTAAAAGGAAAAGTAATCATACTAGCAGTCAAAAATTTACTCATAATAGAATGTAAATATTCAGAAAGAGGAGTAAACATATGATTTATACGAAAAGCAGTGAATACAGAAGTGGCATTGTGGGATGCAACAACAACTTGATCAAAAACTACATTTGATTGTTTATTTATTTTGACATAGTTGTTATACTTTTGAAACTTGTTTGGATTAGGAGAAGCATCACTCTTATCAATTGGAAAAGGAGCCATTGGATTGTTTCTCTCAAATTGACTCACTTGTAATTGATAATGATGAAGCACTGCCCAAAGTTATTGAAAAGAGGTAAATTCAATAAGAAGAATCTTATATCCAATATCCTTTTGCAAATTTGAAATAAACATATGCTGAATATGAATATCAAGAACAGGATAAGAAATTTTGGCATACAAATGCTTAAATCTACCAATAAATTCAGTCAATTTTTCTTTAGTATTCTTTTTACAATGCATTAAATTAGTTAAGGACACTTGTAGACCAATGTTATTTAGGAACTGTTGAATAAAGGTATTAGCAAGTTTTGGAAAAGAATCAATAGAATAAGGAGACAAGGAAGGCTACCATTGCAAGGCCTTATCATAAAATTTTCTAGCAAACAACTTGGCTAAAATCCTATGGTCATGAGCATAGTCAATACAAAGGATTTGAAATGTCTTAACATGAGTGAAAGGATCTCCCTTACCATTTTAATTCTCAAGATGAGGCATATCATCTTGCTAAGGGATAGGATTAGGAATAATGTCTAGGGATAAAGGAATACCCATGTCACATGTAGGAATAGTAAACTTGGATTGAGTTAAGGAAGCAAGTTGTTGTTGTAAAGAGGACATAGTTTGAGCTAGACTAATGATGGTGGAATCATTAGAAGATATAGGAGGCATATAAACATTAGGAACACTAGGAAAAGTGTAGGAAGCAGCAGGAATAGAAGACACAACTGGTGGAACACTTGGAACCATAATTGGAAGAGGATTGGAATAGGTAAAAGGAACATTGTGGTAAGAAAGTTGTGAGGTAGGTAAAGACACCAGTGGAACACTCACAGGAAGAGATGGAGGTGGAATATTTGAAGCTAGAGGATTGGAAAATGTAAGAGATGTAGTCACTAAAGGAGGAGTGTAAGTATGATTACTAGGTAAATGAATATAAGAAGGTTCCACACTAGTGACCGGAGGAGTAAATCCTAAATCTTGAGCTTCTTGAGCTAAAGGTTTAACATTTAAATGCACAAGATGAGTAATACCACACAAGAGATTAGCACCTTGATCACTATCACAAAGAAATTTCTTAAGAGCCTCTATAGCTTGAATAGAAACTTGAATATGGTTTTATTGAGTAAGCCTATTTTCCATTTTATCAAGTTTAGTTGACAGTTTTTGGACTTGTTCAAGAGGAACTCTTCAAGCAGCATCCTCATCATGAGATAAATGAGAATAGTTATTCTTTGTAGAAGGATTGGATTCATGAGTGATCAAATTATGATCTGGGATCCTAAGGAAAGGAGATGAAGACTGGGGATCAAAGGAACCCATAAGTCTATCACTTCTTCTAACCAGGATATTATAGGTAGGACTAGAGGTAGTAAAGCTCATACACCAATGCAATGTGAGTGAACTAAAATAAGAAAATGTAAAGACAAGAAAATAAAAGAAGGCTAATCTAATATGCATGCAAGATCTAACATGAAATGTAAATCAAACACCAAAAAGAAAGATTTGTCTATCGCGGGCTCACCAAAATGTAAAATATAAAATATGTAGTTATTATAATGATATATAGAAAGGAATAAATATGGAGAGATATGTGTGATGATTTGGAAATGGTATTGAGGGGAAGATAAGATTCTCAACCTATGCCCAAATTTCACAAAGGAAAGATCCACTTTGATCAACCATAAGAAAATGGTTAATGCACAACTGCATAAATCAATAGGAAATAAGAAGAAAGAAGAAAACCTTGCACTCCCAAATAATGGACTTGGAGTATATAATAGAATTTATTAAAAGATTAACTGAAATTAATTTAAGACAACTACTAACCTTAAAATATAGCAGATCTAGAAAATCTTATTTTCTAATGTTTGTTTTGAGTTTCGGGAAATTCTGTAACCAGATCTCGAAAATAAATGCATAGACAGACAAAACCTAGACATATTTTCATTTTTTGAGTCAGGTCAACCTTGAACTCTTTGCAGGGGTGCAATCATACCCCAAAATTTCCACCACAACCTCCACTTCTCCAACAGAAATTTTGTTCTCAGATCCAAAAAGTTGGCCGAAAAGGGTATTCAAATATGCTCTTAGATTCGATGCCTTGTACTTGAACCTACAATAAAAATGGTTTTGTTTGTTTGGGGGAAGGGTTTGCCTTGGTCAAACCCCATTTTTGCAATTAACCTTAAAGTATAATTGAAATTGCATAAATAAACAAAGAAAATAAATGAATTCACCTTGCTTGTATAGAAACCCTTATGGAGGATTCGAATCCTTAGATCCACAAGTATGTCTTCTCTAAATTAATGTAGAATTTAGGATGTAGGACATCTCAAATCAATTTCTTTTAGATCTTCAACACCAATCTTTAACGGATCTTGGACTAAGAAGAGGCTTGCATGGATATGGATGGAGAAATCTTCAATAAGAGGGATCCAAAGAGCTTGAATCCTTCAATAGATACTGATGAATCTCGTTGATTAATTGAATGATTTAATTCTTGAGAGTAGATGATTTCTTCATTAGCTTGCTTCAATTCTTTCTTAGATTGTTAGTGCTTAGAGAAAATGAGATGAGAAGACTTCCTTATATACCAATCTAGGGCACAATCTTCTAGAGAGGTCTACATAGGAGAATTAAATTCCAATTATACCTATACCCCTAGAAGTGGACCTATGTTAAATACAATTTCAAGATTCATTGCCTCGAAGACCAAAACAGCCGACCCGGAAGCGGGAATTAAATTTTTTCGAAGCTCGACATCCGAAAACCATATAAACTTGAAATCTAGACCCTGGGTTAGGGTCAAGGTCAACACTAACCTAGGTAAAGGTTGAGGTAGACCTTGACCTATGTTAGGGTTGAGGTCAACCTTGACCCAAAAGTTTGACCTTGACCCTGATGTCAAGAAACTTAGATTTGTAAATTAGGGTGCCAAAAATAGGCCGAAGAGAAGTGGAAAAGGGGGAGGAATAGGGGTAAAATCCAGATCCAAGTCAAAGACCCATTCAAGGTGCTTGACATGACCCCAAACCACTTACTCAGAGGGATAAACCATTCCAAAATGGGAGTTCTTCCATTTTCTGACTATACAGTAGGTATTAAACAACTCTAAAGTAAACTCAACACCTCTATCTGATCTCGAACATTTTATCTTCAAGCATGATTCATTCTCAACTTTTGATTTGAATATATTTAATTTGTCAAATACGTCATATTTCTATCTCAAGTATGTAACCCATATCATCCTAAAAAAGTCATAAAAAAGTATAAAATATCTCTCACCATAGTAAGATCTTGTTCTTGTAGGACCACATAGATTTGTATGTACAAGATCCAAATTCGCTTTCATAGAGTAAGAATTTCTTTTAAAAATTATTATAGTCTACTTCCTCATAACACACTCTACACATAGTGTTAGATGGTTCCAGGATCTTAGGTAGATCTCTTACTGCATTAGTCATACTTTCCCTCACAATACTATCAAAGTTAACATGAAAAAATCTTCTATGTCATAAGCAACTGTCATCAACATTCAAAATAAAATATAGAAGACTCATATGTATTCAATTAAAATACATTACCTCTAGATTTAGTACCAGATGTGATCAAGTCTCTCGATTTACTTCTGATAGAACATTTCCCGTCAATAAATTTGAATTAATAACCCTTCTCCAAGAGCTGTCCAACAGTCAAAAAATTATGCTTAAGTCCATCAACAAGTAATACATTATTAGTATTAATTTTTCCATCGAGAGAAATAGATCCAACTCCAATGATAAACTTAGGATTATTGTCACCAAATATTACAACACCATCATTATATCTTTTCAGAATAATTTTTTTTTTTAATCTCTAGTCATATGATGTGAACAACCATTGTCTATAACCCATTCAGATTTCTTTTCAACATGAGATACTAAGGCTCTTTCTTCACATATAGGTTCATCATCCTTAATAGAAATAAATCCAATCTCATCATAGTCAATAGCTTCATCATCAGGAACACCTTTACTACCATAATAACAATCCTTGTCTTTTGAATACTTAGATTTATAAAATAGTTTTATGATTTGGAACCCTTCTAGGACATCAAGATGCAAAATGACCTATAGATTATTGCATGAAAAACATTTCAAAGGTAACTTTCCTTAAAATTTACCCTGACCTCTCTTTTCTCTTCTAGTGATCAGGGCCACAACTTCATCTAGGTTTCTTTCTTCTTCATGTATTTATTCCCATTCATCAGCATATTCCAAGTTCTTCTCTCATATCACTATTGTTGGTGCTCGCAGTTCCTGATAAGGTCTTTTATTTCTATGCATAGTCGCCTTGAATACTGACTCAAATTTAGGTAGAAAATATCCTAGTTCTTCAGCCTCAAAGGTAGTTGGTTTCCCAATCAACATCTCTCTATTGCAATTTGCTCTTGAAGGTATAATCTCTTCTATAGCTTGTACTTTGGTTATGTATACAGGTGTCAGGGATCTGAGAATATTCACAATCACTTCTTCCTCACTGTATGTACCTCTATATTTCTTGACGCTAATAACAAATTCAGTAATTCTCTATGAATATGATCTAATTTTCTCATCATCTCTCATTTTTAATGTTTCTATCTTTGCCTTCTAGTTCTATAATTTTTCCTTCTTTGTAAACTTGTATCCTTCATACATTGCTTCCAATCTTGTCCAAATTTCATGTGCATAATCTAAATCTTTTATATATGTGCACTCACCTTCAGAAAGTGTGTTGATCAATTCTTCCCTTGTGACCATGTTACATGAAAATAACTTCTTTTCATCTTTAGTAGGTTTATCCAATTCATCCTCATCTTTCATCTATTCCTTTTTTTATTAATCATCCAATAGTCGATTCCAAAACATGGCAAATGTGTTCTTATCTTGTTTTTCAAACTGTCAAAGATTTTAGGATCAAGCTTCAGATGATCCTTCCTATAGTAAGTCATCTTCAGAATCACCTCAATCTATTAAGGAATAGTAGCTCTGATACCTATTTTTAGGAGTAACAGTCCACCAACACAACCAAGGGGGGAGGGGGGAGGTGAATTAGTTGTGAGACAGATTATTAAACATTAAACTTTATAAACAAAATATTTATCCAAATAAGAACATAGTAAATGCCAACACAATAACACAATCATTTGTTGTTGAGGAAACCCTGTTAAAGGTAAAAGCCCAATGGGAATTAGCACCCACAAAATTTACTAAGAGTATATTTTCCATTTTAAATGATTTAGCCATCTTAGGAGCTTATTACAGCATTATAGTACACTGTCCCTATTAAAGGAAAAACCCTATTTGGAGTCAAGAACAATGGCGGGCTCAGTACCTAGGCACACTACCTAAAGAAGATTTATGCCACCCTCAAGGAATTATAGTCCAAAACACAAGTGTATATAGAAAATATACAATCCAGTGAACTGTCTGATAGCAAATGTCTTTTTCTTGGTCAGTTCCAATGAAGTATAATAAACATATCATCTACTATACATCCAGTAGACAATCGAGCTCGCATCTTCAATACTTCTTTGTCCCTTCACACACACACACACACACACACACACACTTCTTTTCAAAATAAAATATCTCTCATATATACCCTATTACAAGAATTGATTAGGTTGGCCAATTAAGCTTTCCTAATATACAAATAATTATTTAACCCCTTGTTAAGATACAAATGGTACCTATAAAAAGTATACATAAATTACAATACATCAAATATAATCCAATATACATAATTCACACTCGCAATCCACAATACATGCTATGTAAAAGCACAATAATCTGTCACTCTTTAAGCTAACTTGATTAACTCGGCCTAGTTAGACTCAACCTAGTTCGACTCAGCCCAGTCTAACTCGACTGAGTCAACGTGGCACCAAATGGCACTTAATTATCTAAGTAGGCTAATGTGCAAGCCAATCCGAGGGCCAATAGGATTCATCCGAGTCTGAGTGGGCCAAGTCTAACTGGGCCGAGTCTACCTAGGTGGCATGCCATTTGGCAGTTAAACCTCTAAAAACACAAAAAATCAAGAAGTTTGCACTTCAGCTATTTTTTTCTCTACTCAAACTAGACAATGTAAAAAAAACTAAAAATACCCTTTTCTAGATCTCGGAACTACTAAAAATATAAATTTTATAATGTTTTGACTACAAAACATTGAGCAAATTCGTTAAAAACTACATGTAGGTTATTAAAGATATCAAAAATTGTTGATTCAGATAATTTAAAAAAATCTAAATGAATTTAAATTTTTTTTAAATCATAGATAACACTAGAGGAGAGAGTCCTCTTCAATAATATGTAATTAATTTGTTTTTTGGTATAGTTTTGGTATGGAAAAATGGCGGGAGACAAAAACTATTGATTTCAAGTAAGTTCGACTTTGAATACTTGTAATGGGCAAACTATACATAAAAAAATTCTTGTTTTTTTTATGCCCTAGCTATACATGTCATCTAAAACATATTCTCAAATTGAAGGAAAAAAACAATATTTTACTTGTAATAATTTGGCGGGAATTAAACTCCTTGATTTACAGTATTCTTCAGAAAATGAAAAATAGACCTAAAAATTTCAAAAAACATATTAATTTTGGTTCAGTTTTTTAAAAAATATTGTAGGCATACAATTCATCCTATTTCACACATTTCATCAGTTTACATCATCTTCAAATTCTCAATAGAAAGGTGACTTTTATGCCCTTGAAATTTTACATTTTTGGTGTTGTTAACCTTTTCCTTTGTAAAAGGGTGACATATTATTGTGCTTTTACCCATCTAGTGCTACATCTCTAAAGTCATCCCTAAAATAGGTCTCCTCTAGAATACAAGTCAAAACTGATGTCATCAAAATTCATACGACTTGTGACCCATAACAAACATCCTTGATCATGTCTTTTGTCATCCCTCAAGCTCCCAAAACCTGAATCATCATCGCCTGTAAGATATACTCAAAATATAGAGACTCGCTATCATAGTCTAGATATTAGTCTTCACCAAAACATCTGTAACTCATCCAATATGCAATAGTAAGACAAGCGACCTTAAAAATAGGTTTATCATACATCCTTCTACATATCCCCATTTTCGCTCATTCTGATTCATCCATATAGTATCCATACTCTATTAGTCATCATACAACAATAATAACCAGTCTGTTCTTCCTTCACAGAAACATATGTTGACATCAGTGACAAAACATGAATGCCAACAACATCAGTAGTAGCCAATTCCAACATCATCCTACAATAGATCCATTATTCCTTGGGCAACACTAATAGATAAATAAAAATGGAAAATGCCAAAAGATAAATAATCTGGTAACAATGGATACCTTGTAAACACTAACATATAAAAATAGAAAACACTAATTGACAAGTGGCAAGAATATTCTATAATAATGCACTAAAAATGAAAATCACCAATAAATAAATAATCTTATAAGCTTATAAAATAAATTGTAACTTCAGATCTCGTTATATAGCCATGCCTTATGATAATTAGTTAAAAGAAACATATCATACCAGAGGCTCTGATGGATAGTTAACTAGTACAATTATATCTTTATGTGTCATCTTTTAAAGGATTATAGAGATATAATACACACAAGAAAGATTCAAGGCTTGGCTAATAGAAAATGCAACATAAACCAATAAATAAAATTCACAAGCTTCTAGAACTCTAGTAACAATTAATGATAGTAATTTCTTTGTATATAAACAAGTTTCACATAGGATGAAAATTGCAGTTTGAGCTAGTGTAAACTGAACAAATGGAATTTAGAAACATAGGTGGATGTCCCAAGGCAAGAATTACATAAGGATTTATGGTTGTACACATGTAGGCACTAGACATAATATCACTTGGAACTTATAATATGTTGGAGAATTGATTCTGAGAGTTGATTGTTTATATGTTTGTTATTGATGACAACATATAACACACAATAGTAATTCTATATAAACTTTTCTGAATGATGACATGAAGACTTGCATGGATAGATACATGTTGTTGAAATTTTTATTATGTTATGTTCATACATGCAGACCCAGATATGATGTTTCAGTAAAGTTATGCAATTTTGTCATTAGCAGTTACAGTTCTGGAAGTATAACAGTTTAGGGATGACATATATAACATGTTTCATGAGTTGCACCTATGTTTAGGATATTTGTGTGTGTATACATGATTAATTATGAGTTGATGATATAAATCCAAAGGCATCAAATGTGTTTCAAGATGATTGCAAAGTTATGGTTAATTTGGTGATGTCGACTCAGTGAAGCGTCACCTCTGTTCAACATTGACTTGCACAGACTTAATATTGTTTGTGTGCTTAGTTAAGCTGACTAAGATATTGATGAAGTGTTTCTAAGAGCCAAAATGACCTTCTAATTTGGAGAAGATACTTATAGTAGTTCAGTTATGATACGCTAATTGTTAATGATACGAAAAGTGAAGAAAGATGTACAGAGTAGATTATCAGAGTTGGTTCATTCATCAAGGGTCTATGTGAAGAAGTGAAAGATTGTAATACACTATAACTGATCAAGATAGAAGGTCTACTCTATAGTTCATCATCAAATATAGTGCATATCTTTTATTCAGAAGGTTGTAGCCTTCACCATCAAGCAGTGAGCTTTTGGACAGTGAGTCCACCACCCCTAACAGGGTTATTTGTAAAAGACT
>MU224926.1:520025-541982 GCA_018584345.1 Thuja plicata
GGCATATGCAATAGTCAAAGACTTTAAAGTATATCAAATGGATGTAAAATCAGCTTTTCTGAATGGTGATTTGAATGAAGAAGTCTACATTGAATAGCCTGAAGGATTTAGTCTTTCAGATGAATCACGTATGGTATGCAAATTGAAGAAGGAACTCTATGGTCTTAAACAAGCCCTAAGGGCTTGGTATGAGAGACTTGATGGTTATCTTAGCAAGATTGGATTCAAGAAAGGAGCAGCAGATTATAACCTATCGACAAGAGAAACACCTAATGGATTATTGTTAGTTGCTATATTTGTTGATGACATTATCTTTGGGGGTAATGATAAGCTTAGTAAAGCATTTGCAAAAGAAATGCAGAATGAATTTGAAATGAGTATGATTGGTCCTATAAAATACTTTTGGGATTAAATGTAAAGCAAACAAATAAAGGTATATTCATTAATCACTCTAAATATGTGAAGGAAATACTGAAGACCTTTCAGATGGATGATTGTAAGACAGTATGCACTCCCATGATAACAAGAAGTAAGATTTCAAAAGATGATGACTCCACATTAGTTGATAAGACATTGTACAAATCTATGATTGGAAAACTCATTTATCTAACTCAATCTAGACCTAACATATCTAATGCAGTTGGCATTGTTGGAAGATTTGTAGTTGAACCCAAGCAGAGTCGCCTAATGGTAGTCAAAAGGATATTTAGATATCTAAAAGGAACTATAGACTATGGATTATGGTATCCTAAATCAAAGAATGTAAAGCTTCATGTATATATAGATGCAGATTGGGCAGGTTGTATTGATGATAGAAAGAGAACTTCAAGAGGAGAAATATTCCTTAGAGATAGGCTGGTTTCTTGGATAAGCAAGAAGCAGAACTGTATTTCTCAGTTAACAGTAGAAGCTGAATATGTTACAGTAGCATTGAACTATTCAACTATGGTTTGGATCAAGCAGATGGTTAAAGACTTTGGCATTCAGAATGATTATCCTATTGTTATTCATTGTGATAATACTAGCTCTATCAACATTTCTAAGAACCCTGTCATGCATGCAAAGACAAAACACATAGAGATCAAGTACCATTTCTTAAGAGAGAAGGTTGCAGACAAAGAAGTGAAATTGGACTATGTGAGAACCAAAGAATAGTTGGAAGATATTTTCACAAAGCCCTTATCAAAGGATACTTTTGAGTATCTCAGGGAGAATTTGGGAGTAATTCCCTCTCCTAAGTCTGTTTAGAAGAAGTAGCAAAGACATCAGTCATTAAGTGACTGATGAATGGTTGATTACTCTACTTCTGGAGTAGTACCTATACCTAGAAAGACTATGGTTCCCTTTTCCATTGATGTCAAAGGGAGAGTATATAGTAAGGAGGACTATGTAAGGGGGACTATGTACTAAGGGGGAGCATATACTCTGGGGGAGTATATACATAGAACAAAAAATATATAGACAGAGGAACTGCAGTAGTTTAGAGAAATCTTTGACAATGATATTGAGAAGATTGTAAAAGAAAGAGGACACCATGAATAGAGGATGTTTTTGATATCATATGTTTCTATCAATTTCAAAGGGGGAGATTGTTGGATATTTGATTCTGAGAGTTGATTGTTTGTATGATTGTCATTGATGACAACATATAACACACAATAGTAATTCTATATAAACTTATCTGAATGATGACATGAAGACTTGCATGGATAGATAAATGTTTTTGAAATGTTTATTATGTTATGTTCATACACGCAGACCCAGATATGATTTTTTAGTAAATTTATGCAATTCTTTCATTAGCAGTTACAGTTCTGGAAGTATAACGGTTTAGGGCCGACGTATATAACGTGTTTCATGAGTTGCACCTATCTTTAGGATATGTGTGTGTATATGCATGATTAAATATGAGTTTATGATATAAATCCAAAGGTGCCAAATGTGTTTCAAGATGATTTCAAAGTTATGGTTGATTTGGTGAGGCTGACTCAGTGAAGCGTCACGTCTGTTCAGCATTGACTTGTGTGGACTTAATATTCTTTGCGTGCTTAGTTAAGTTGACTAAGATATTGATGAAGTGTTTCTAAGAGCTAACATGAACTTCTAATTTGGAGAAGATACTTATAGTAGTTCAATTGTGATACGCTAAGTGTGAATGATATGAAAAGTGAAGAAAGATGTACAAAGCAGATTATCAGAGTTGGTTCATTCATCAAGGGTCTATGTGAAGAAGTGAAAGATTGTAATACATTGGAACTGATCAAGATAGAAGGTCTAATCTATAGTTCATCATCAAATATAGTGCATATCTATTATTCAGAAGGTTGTAGCCTTCACCATCAAGTAGTGAGCTTTTGGACAATGAGTCCACCGCCCCTAATAGGGTTATTTGTAAAAGACTCCTAACAGGGTCCGAACCTTAACCAGGTCACTATACTTATTGCATTGTATTGTACAAATCCTAATAGGGTTGAAATATCTTCTAATAGGGATTCATACAAATAATTATAGTTTATTGTGGGTGCTAATTCCCATCGGGGTTTTTACCATTTGGTTTCCCCGTAATCAAATTGTGTGTTGAGTACTGTGTTATTTGATTATGCATTTACTTTGTTGTATACTAAAGTTAAAGAAGCAAAAATAAATTAAGTAACTGATAACTGACTCACCCNCTGACTCCCCCCCCCTCCCCCCCCCCTCTTAGTTATCCTTTGGGACTATTCTAGCATATTATTATACAACTTTTTGACCCTAACTAAGAAAAGTTAAATTAAAATTATAGTTTGAACAAATGTATTAGCCAGAGTTATATATTGTGTTCAATGAACCAATATTAGCATTTTAAACATCCATGCAATGTTATAGAAAGCTACGTTAGCCATACCTTCCATTTAGAATTTAGGCTTCATCCATGGCTTATAGGCATATCTTTGAAAAAATTCACATGATGCACTACATCAATAAATTAATTATAAGTCGTTGTTAGGAGCTCAGTTCAATGGTTGAGGTATGGTATTATTTTCAACACAAACAAGTTCAAATCTCAATTGGGCTATTGCACTCACAAGCTTTGTGCCCTCACTAGGTCTTTATGCTAGTAGGTTTTGATCTCTTTCATAGATCAGACCCCTCACATGTTGTCCAGCTGTTGCTCAGCTTAGTAAATGCCTAAACTATGGCTGAGTCCATTGACATCCTCAATTATTGAAGAAAGAAAGCTTCACTAATGAATTGTATATACCTTCCCAATAGGAGTTAGGGAAAAAGAATAGCCAAATGTATGAGACCCTAACAAAGTGTTTTTATTGTTAATTTTGTGTCCATATAGGTCATAAAAACTACTCAAATCATCTCGTTTGTTTCAAGAACATACTTACTATGAAATATTTTTCTGTACTCCAAAATTTTTAATTTAAGAAGACAACAATCATTTTGTCCACATAGTAAATCCTATGCTCCCTGAAAACATGTCCTCATCCTAAATGGCCTTGTGCTCTATAGGGGACATTTCCAAGATCTAGGGATGGGTAGGAATAATCCCCATCTCATCCCCACTTTTTTGTAAATATAGCAGACTTCCACAAGATCTCTCAAATTCTGCAATGTACATTTAGGAGTTGTAGGAGATGGTTATGGACCATGCACCTTTTTTGTGCTTTTTGAAAAAAACACAATTTGTATTTCCACAAGCATCCCTATACCTCTTTAAACTATACCTAAACCTAACACAATACCTAATACAATTGAAAACAAAATATTATACTCCTTTTAACATTTTCTAACTTGTGAAAAAGAGAAAGAGAAGCAGTTGTAGTGAGAAGAGGAGAACAACAGTGGAAATAATGTAATAGTATATTAAATCAATGTAATTTGAGGTAAGTTTACCATCTTCTATTAATTTATTCAAATAATGTAATAGTGTATTACATCAATATAATTTGAGGTAAGTTTACCATCTTCTATTCATTTATTCAAATTCTTTTGCAGGATTTTTTAGTTTTGTTTTTAAATTTTGAAACATTAAGGAGGACTATTTTTTTTTAATTGAAGACATTATTTAAAATCTTAACCAAAAAACAAACACTACAAATAAGAGTAGTAGTAATGAAAATATTAAAGTTGAAAGATGTGATAATTTTGGTCCCTCAATTGTCCCACCTAGAGAACATAAGTTGTTCACTGTCGTCCTTGATAGAGAATACTCTAAAGGTATTGATGGAAGAAATGAGACAAACTTGGCTAAAAAATGTTGCTCCATAATCAAATAAAATATATATACATGTGACTAGGGTGTCAGCATTTACAAGAAGATGAGCTTCAGTAAGGGTCATAAGAGAGACTTGAAGATGCATTGAAATCATCAATGGCAGTCCATCTCAGTTCACATTCATTAGATGCTCTATTCTATCATCATGCAGATGGTACTCTCAGGTAATAAATGTTAGCTAGAAGTGATAAAGTAAACAATTTGATTCAGTTAAAAGTAGTAGTAAATGTATAGGAATTTAACTTCAATAAAAAGGACTAGAGCTCAGTTGGATCATCTTTTTATGTCCCACTTTGGAGTTCTTTTAGAGCCAGCAAAACAAAAAGAGATGGAAAAGGTCAAATTTTAGTTGAACAATGCCTAGTTGAAGTCTTTAAGGTAGTCAAAATAGGGAAAGTCAGGTTTCGAGTACCAAGTGAAGGTCAACTACCAAGTAAATCAATAACAGGTCATTCGATAAAATTAACATTGGTCCTATCTTTTCTCCAAAATTAACATTGGTCCTATTTTTTCTCCAATTTTGGATAGGGAAAAGGGGATGGGTGATTCATTTTCAATTAGTTCTTAAATTTAGTAGTCAGTTCTTAAGATATAGGGATGGGTAGGAATCATCCCCATCTCATCCGCCCTTTTTTGTAATTTTTGTTTTATAAAATTCATGAGCTCACTTTTCTTCATGTCCATTTTTTTCAATTATAATTGATATTTAATTTAATTATAATTGAAATTAGTTATTCAAGTATGTATCCATATTTCATAGTTCAAATTAATATGTTACGGTTTTAAAAGATAGATGGTATTTTTATAGTTAATCATGAAGTCAATACTAGTTACATTTATATAATGTTTCATGTCAATTAAAATCAATTGCTCTCGTCAATTACATGAAGAAATAACTACTATTAATGATAAAATTATGTAATTGATATTTAATTACAATTGATTACATGTAAACTCACATATATCTAGATTCAAACAACAAGTACAAATTATATGATAACAAGTCATGATAACACAAGTCCAAATAACATGATATAAATAATACGATAACAATTCTGAATATAACACGAGTTAAAATAAAATGATAAAAATTCCTGATACCATGTATAACATTTGTGCCATCATAAAATAGCACAATCTAACTATCATTCCAAGGTCTAACATGTGAAAAAAGAGTATAAAATGTCTATCATATAATATAACACGGTCTATCTCAGCTTGTCTAGCTGATCTGTAATCCTCTTCACTCCACATGAAGGTGACTGGGATGCACCATTATGATGCACCTCCTCCTCATGTACATTTATAAAAGATCGCATCGGAAGACCAAGTGTGCTTAATTCAAATGACTTGAATAATTCACTTAAAAAGTAAAAGTAATATTAATGAGCATAATTTAAAATTTTACCCTATGTCCATGTGGTGTAATGCCCTTAGTGGGACAAGGAGGTCCTCTCTCAGCAACATCAGTAGTAGATGTATTCAAGTCCTATTTAAAAAAGAGTGAAATAATGTATAATTCAAATGAATTACATAATTCAGTTAATTAATATTTAAAATATTAATATAAATGAATGTATTTAAAATTTTACCATGTGTCTATGTGGTCTAATATCATTAGTGGGACAAGGAGGTCCACTCTCACCAACATCAAAAGTTGATGCAATCAAGTCCTGTAAAAAAAACAAATTACAAAATTTTGATAATTGAGACCTATAAAGACAAGTACAAAATAGACAATTTGCAAAATTAATTTTAATCATGACCTCAAAGGACAATGTCAATTTCTGGATTTGACTCAATCTAGTAGCCATGGAAATATTCATAGTAGTATCCACCTGAACAACATATTTAAATAATGAATTAAAAACTTGTACACACATAAATTTTGATTTATATTGAGCTTGACTATAAATTTATCGAACATAAGCATTTACATTAGATGTCGGACACATGGCTACTGTCATTGATGAGTCAGGATGTAAATGTGATGTGACATGAGATAATCCAAAAGCCTACAATTGCAAAAAGTATAAGCAAGAATAAAAGTTGTAGATAAACTAGTAAGCATATAAACACTTTAAATTAATGGATGTAAAACATAATACATGTATACGATGTTGAGTCTTAGTGACCAGTGGGTCTAAGCACAAAGAACTATCAACCTCAATAGTACATGAAGCACCCTACAAAATTGTAAAAAATATATCAAACACGGATCATCAATTCAAGTTTTAACTATATAAACTTTAAATGTACTCATCTATGTATCTAGATGAAAGTGCATACTGTGAATGGGTGGCTGAGATCTTTAGGTGATATGATGACGCTCATTGAATAACCCTGTGTCAAGCCTCCTATGTTCACCAAATATCCAAATTTTAAGGTTAATATGTATATAAAAATGTAATTTAACATTGTACTCAAAATGAAATAATTATATTTACGTCTACATGATGATCATCGTCTACACATAAGAAATCAACATAGGATGTGATGTCATCTCCAACATCACCCCATGTGCAACCATCGACATCACCCTATGTGTCACCATCAACATCATGATGGGTATCACCATGACCAAAAGGCTCACTTTGGGTAACCATGCATATATCCCCACAACTTGTTCAAATGTGTGCTATGCTAGGGTAAACCCTCGCCTGCATCATCTGCTCTAACAAATTTCCTGAAAGATAACTCAATTAACCAAGAGATGACTACACTGATGGACTGGTCCAGGAACTACTACAGAAGGAAGATGAACAAGGGTCATTAAGCACATGATTTCTAGTCCTATCAGTCAATCTGGCCCATGGCCTGTTCTGTGGCATACCGTGACCGACCCCCTGAAAATATCTCATATCAAAGTAATTGGGTTTCCTACCCAATTTAAATTCAGCCCATAATTTTTTCAAAAAATATAGGGGGACCTCATGATTGGTGTGTGGTGGATGACCAAATACCATCCACCACCGCTCCCAAAAATGTGTGGCTATTTGTGGGTGCTGACACCATCTAATAGAAATGTGTGGCTTCTTGCTAACTATCTACTCGCCCATTTTAGGGTTCACAAAAAAGGTTTCAAATCAATTTTGGTAATTTTCAAATTATTGACCTCTTTATAAGAGAGGTCATCAGCATAATATGCATGCATAGAATCCCTCCATGACTGAAAATTATCCAACTCTAAGTCTAATGACTGCACTAAATGTAAATTTCCTTGCATGCTATCTAGAAGGCGTAGTAGCTGGGGAGTTGGATGGGGATTACATCTAATGTTATGAATGTCCTGTGTGATGGCATTTATATTTCTCCTAATTTTCTCCCTCAACTCTACGAGAGTGGAGGAAGGTGGAGGCGTAGGCGGAGGTGGAGGTGGAGGGGGTGGTGGAGGGGGTGGAGGTGGCAGTGCATGCTGAGCTAAAAGCTCCCCAAAATCAAAATCATCCATATACATATAATCTACAAATGTTTACAAACATAAAAAATTACAATTAATATATAATTTACATTTTACCTTACAAAAATCTAATTTAGACTTATAATTAAATGAAACATTTAATTTAGAAAAATAAATTTAAAAGCATGAGAGAGAGAGAGAGAGAGAGATTATTGTTTCAGTTGTGTAAATAGGTTTATGTTTTTGTTTTCTACCTAGGGTTTCTTGTTTCAGTTGCACATTTAGGTTTATGTTTTAGTTTTCTACCTACGGTTTTTTTGTTTCAATTGTGTTTAGGTTTACATTTTACTTTTCTACCTAGGGTTGCTTGTTTTAATTATGTTTAGGTTTACATTTTAGTTCTCTACCTAGGGTTTCTTGTTTTAGTTGTGTTTATATTTATGTTTTCATTTTCTACCTAGGGTGTTAAGTTTTGAAAGTTTTCTACAATTATCTACAAAGTGAAACAAAACAAAATATTTATCAATTTATTTTAATCCTATTAAATAAATGAACTTAAAACATTAAACATGTTAAAAAGAACAATAAAAAACATTTTTTTAATGAAAAACATAATAACAAAAAGTAAACACAATGATACATACCTGGAGTTTGAGAAACAGGAGCAAGGGGGTCAGGGGTAGCTCTAGAAAATGGGCACTCGGTTGCTTTAGAACACTATCACATTTTGCAGGTCATGAAAATGACTTGCAAAATAGTTAAAAAAAAAAATAAATACTTTCACAAAATAGGTGCCTGTTTGGTAAAATATGAGTGCCCGTTTAGGCCCGAGCGCACGAACCTAAATGGGTGCCCATTTTATATTTATGGCTTGGGCGCCTGAGCCATAATGGGAACCTGTTTGTTATAAAATGGGTTCCCATGTCATTTGCCAAAGTTTTTTTGGTCATAGACTTCCACGAAATTGGCACTCAACTTTGTGCATATACCCTGATCTCCAAGTTATGTTGTCTATTAGTGTCACACACTTAGTCATTATCAAGGTAGGTTGGTCTGTCATCATTATGATTGATCCATCCCACTAAGGCCAAGTAATGTATGTAGTGAGTGGTACTTACTGTCGAGCAAGTCAATGGTCACCGAGTACTCAATAGTTGTCATGCAGAATGAATGTTGGGTTGTATATAAGAGTTAGTGCTAAGTGACAGCATATGGATATGCCTAGCGAGATAGTTAAGACCGAGTACCATATATTTCATATGCTGATTAAGAGAGTTTTTGTATATGTTTTTGGAATGGCACAAACCCTTATCTAAACCATTTTGGCCAACTTCTCTGTATGATTTAATGATCATGTAAGACATTTAATCCCTATGCATGCAATACAACGAATGAGAAATATAAGAATGCTTAAGTGGCAAAAGTGATGAATCTAGATTGTTGATCTTGATCTGGAGGCTTCAACAACTATCTATATAAAGAATTCTTCAAACCCTAATTATATGTGGATGTGAAGAGAAGAGATTGGGCGTGTATGAAGAAGAAGCAGATTTTTATTATATTAGAAGAATAGATCAGGTAGAGTGACCGAGCAAAGAAATGGAGGACAGAAAAGATTTATATCATATTTTGGATATCACTTAAGAACTGGTAAGAGGAGATCTGACATCAACATTTGAAGTGAAAACCAAAGGATTAGGTGCTGATACACTCTAGCAAGTGAATCATGGTAAATCTCTTAAAAAATTAGTCCTAACGGGATTTTGTAAATATCCTAATAGAGTGCTTACTTAGTTGTAATTTAAACTCCTTTAATCAAGGTAGATTGTAAAAATATGTAAGCCTTTAATAGGGGAGACCCCTCACGGGGTAGACCATCAGACAAGATCGAATATTTGTAGCCCTAACAAGAACACTTTGTTACTGCAGTAGTGCAAATTTTTGTGTGTTATACCCGCCCCAATTTTACCTATCAAGGGTTTCTGGGTTACCAAACCTTTGTGTTATGTGTTTATCATGGATGTGATTAGATTTAAGATCTATTATAATATTGTAGTTAATGTATATGAATACATGTTGAATCAATTTGTTTCAGAAGTATAAAAGTTTTATAGATCCTAATTTACGCCCACCCCTTGCAATATACAAAGGAGGTTCTTAATGGGGCTATATTAGAAAAAGAATATGTTTTTTAGTATGTCCAAAAAGAGCATATGTGTTACAGCTATAGGAGAGTTCAAACAAACCTAGATCAATACGTGGTTGTTGTGTAGGTGCGGCAACATGTTAGCCACAAGAGAATGTTTTTCTATCTTGAACAGTTGATACTCAAACACGGTGCCGCTTCTCAAGTAGTTAATATTGGCATGGGTTAAGCTCCATACAAAATGCACCAAACACAAAAAAAATCTCAAACTTTTAGATCTTTCAAATTCGTGAAAACACAGTGATTTTTTTGAAATTTTTTTGTGGTTTTTGACCATAAAATATGTAGATCATGAAGAACAAATGTTGAAAATTTTGTGAACATTTTGTAGGGATCTTTACTGCATCTATTAATATTAAGCAAGTTCACAAGGGTGTTGACTTTTTCTTTGCCAATAGGAGACATGGTTCTAAGTTTGTGAGCTTTATGGGTAGTGTGGTGCCTAATTTGAATCGAAATGATAAGCAGCTGGTACCACAGGATATGAAGAGTAATACTTATAATTACAAGTATAATTTCTCTATTCAGATCTATCCTATCTGCAAAGAATAATAGGATATGAATAGTAATACTTATAATTACAGGTATAATTTCTCTGTTTAGATCTGTCCTATTTGCAAATAAGATTTTATTTTCCTTCCTCCCAAAGTTTCTTCTGGTTTAGGCAACTTGAGTTCTCCTTTTTTGTGCAACAAAGTGAGTACTAATATAAAGCTGCTTGATCCATTTAACTTGAGGTACACATTTATGGATGCAAATAAATATTGGAGGGTTCCCTTCAGGCCTCTTCTTTCAGGCAGGGAGTTGGTAGAGTATATTATTTTTGATATTGAGGTTAATGTTGGTTTGATTACTGAGGGTGGTATGAAGTATTCATTGGCAGATGCACAAGTTGCTCGTGTTTTAGAATTTTGAAAGAATGACACAATATTTAATGTGAAAACTCATCTAGGTCATCTTCTGAATCCTGGAGACTATGCTCTTGGTTTCGATCTCTATGATGCAAATACTAATGATTTGGAAATGGACAATTATAAAGGACTTAATCTTCTTGAAGTGGTTTTGGTGAACAAAATTTATGAAGAAAAACATCAGAACAAGAGAGACAAGCCTCAGCCTTGGAAGCTTAATAGTAGAGGATGCAAAGGAAGCTCAAGACTATGAAAAGTCTTTGGAAGAATTAGAGGAAGATCAAGAGATGCGGTCCAAGAGTGTCTTGTATAGAAATAAGAATTATCAACCATCAGAGATAGCCTCTATGACTAATGGTGAAGATGGTCCTTCTATACCATTAAAAGAGTTGCTAAATGATCTTATACTTGAGAATGACGAGGAAGAAGATGAAGAAATGGAAGGCTGAATTTTTTTTTCCTCACTTCACTTTTCTCTAAATGGCATGGTTTGTTTGGGTTTCAAAAGAGTTAATTCAAGACTAAGGTCTGGGATTTGTTAGTACATTGTGAATTTGAAATGGAGAGAATAAAAAAAACTATCATCTGGTAGTTTGTGATTATACATAATTTGAAAGTATTTTTTAATTATATATTTCCTCAAATTTGTTTGTTAGACTTAATTCATGTATGTATCAATATAGTTGTTTCAAGTTAAGACTATTTATTTCACTATGACAATTAGTAGAGTAGTTTTAACCTGTACTGTTCAACTCACAAATGTCGAGGCATTGATTTAATAGATGTAATTATTTACAACAAAGTTTTGCATCCTACCTAAGCTATCGACTTAGCTACTTGTTGAAACATGGGAACAACTCCAGGTTGTGGATGACTTATAGTGGAGATGAACCTCCTGAGAGGGTTGGTTGCCCAAGTGTAGCACCTAAAACTTACCATTGTTTGGAAGAAAAGGAAATAGAAACAAGCCTGAGAATGAACCTAAAACATGAAAATTTCATGAGGTGATACACCATAAATTAATTACTTGCACTTGCTTGAGCATTGATGTGGATAGAAGTCTTGTTGCTGCTAAAGAACCAGAAAGGCTCTATTCTGAGATATTTTTCCTATATTTATTAGGGTGTTCACAACCCTAAACTAACCTAAGTCACTTTCAACTTTACCTCCTCTTCAAGACTCAGTCCCCATCGAAATGCTTTTCATCTTCTTCTTGCTGAACCTACACAAATAGATTCATTCAACCAATGTTTTTAGAACATTGTTCTCATTCTCTTCCCTAGCCGGACTATCATCAAGCTTGCCTAGGGTAAGATCTCTAGATTCACACCTGTTGCTACTCCTACCAAAAACAAAAAAAAAATATGTACAAGGGATCCTCTTGAGTTCCATCCCAACACATGATTCTCACCATGGATTTAGGAATCTCGAGGGGCTATTACTGTTTACAACCCAGAACGAGTGAAGAACTAATAGCTTGCAAAATAGAAAAATAAAGTAATTAATCTACTTACATGTAAAAAGGAACCACAAAGAAACTTGATGTCCACTAAACACACAGTCTGAAACTTCTCATTACTGGAAACAAAACAAAATAGTACAATAATATGAAAATCTCTAACTTTCCTGTAGCTTCTCTTCTTCTACAATCTCTACTCTCTAGATCTCTAAAATGAATGCTTTTTGATGTTATTAGTAACCATCCTCTCATAGGAAACAACCCTAATGGTCCACTCCTTCTTAAGAATCTCTTTAGGAATCGTTACACTGACCATACTATCCATAAAAGACAAGATCTACTTTTCACAGGCCGTTACGACTGAATATTGTCAAGCAATAGTAATGCAAGCTGAGCACCAATCGCAATCAGTGTTTGTCGAGAAATAGTGTTAGCCGAGCTGCAGTGTTAGCCAAGCTGCAGTATTAGCTGAGTTGAAGTGTTAGCCGAGCTGTAGTGTTAGCCGAGCTGCATTGTTAGCCGAGCTAAAGTTGTAGTTGAGAAATAGTGTTAGACAAGCTACTAGGCACCACTGTAGCCTGAGTTCCAGTGATACCAAGAAGCTTATCCAAGGTTCTAGATTCCTTGGTTGGATTTCTAGAGGCTCACAAACTACCTCACACACACACAACTAAAGGAAACCAACAAAGCAACCTATCTAGACATGGATTAACCTAGTCATATCCATCTTAGGGAAATAAAACAAATGACCTTCTAAAGTCCACACACACTCTCCTAACATGGCTAGAGTCAGTACATGTGAGAAATAAAGAGCTAAGGTTTTGAGTTAGGTGTGCTCCTGCACCATACTCCTCCAGACAAAAGAAAGGTTAATTTATCCTTGGATTGAGCATGTTTGGATCAATGCCCAACCTCTTGAAGTCTATTTCTCTAATCCAAGAAGCATCAACATCTTCTTTTCTGTGCCATTTGACAAGGTGCTCCATATAGTCTCTTCTCCTAGTTCTCTTGTAGACCCTTGAATCTAGTACCTTTTCAGCTATCATAGATGGAGTAGGGGTTAATTTAAGATCTTTTAGCTCTTGTGTTACCTCTTGAAGGTTCTGATAAACATCTTTAATTGGTCCTTTGTATGCTATCAAATCTGAATTGTTGAAAACCGGTGACAACCCAATGTCTTTAGGAAGTTCCACCTTGTATGAATTGTTTCCATACTTTGCAAGTATCTTACATGGACCTAGCCTCTTCATCTATAGCTTGTGAGGAACACCTTTTTTCAGCCTATGTTTGTTCAAGTGTACCATCACAAAGTCTCCAATCTAAAACTAAACATCCCTCTTTGTTGCGTCCACCTTTTCCTTTATCTTTTTAGCATTCTCAATCAAATGCGTTCTCACACTTTCATGTACTTCCCTCATTGAATGAGAAAATTCCTTAGCATATCCACTACCATGCATTCCTTCCTTCAATTCTCTAAGCTCAAAAATCCCTCTTGGATGAAATCCATAAACAATTTCAAAAGGACTCTTACCAGTTGATCTGTTCACTGTATCATTGTATGCATATTTAGCTTTTACAATGAGTTGGTCCCATGCTTGACCATACTCCTTTGTGAGACATCTCAGCAAGTTACCGAGACTCCTATTGACTACCTATGTTTGGCCATCTATCTGCGGATGGTAGGCAGATCCAAAAGACAAGTTAGTACCCAACCTTTGTCATAAGGTCTTCCAAAAATGGATCATGACTTTGTTGTCTCTATTTGAAACAATACTAAGTGGGAGTCCATGTATGCTCACCACTCCAGTAAAAAACAACTGTGCAATGTTGCAAGCATCATGACTGGTCTTACAAGGTATAAAATGTGCCATCTTGCTAAATATGTCTATAACAACATAAATACTATCATATCCCTGCCTTGTTCTTAGCAGACTGACTACAAATTCCATGCTTATGCATTCCCATGGTCTGGTTGGGACTAGAAGTTGCTGATAAAGACCTACATTGGAAGATGTTCCCTTTGCTTTTTGATACACTACACAACTCTCAACATACTTTCTAACATCTCTATTCATTCTAGGCTAAAAATAGAATCTAGTGACTAGCTCTTGAGTCTTACTGACTCCAAAATGACCACTAAGTGCTCCATTATGTTTTTTCTTGGATCAAATTCTCTCTCATAGACCCTTTAGGAACACAAATTTGACCTCCTTTAAACAATAAATAATTCTACAAAGTATATTAAGAAAACTCACCATGAAAGTTGTTTTTAAACTCTTTGCATACCTTATAGATTTGGGAAAAATATTCATCTTCACCATATAGGTCTTTGAAGCTATCAATACATGTGCTTTGTAGCTGAACTTCTTGGACTATGAGCAGCCTTCTACTCAATGCATCAACAACCTTGTTCTATACTCCCTTTTTATGCTTGATATTGAAAGTGTAGGCTTGTAGATACTCCGCCCACTTCATGTGTTTGTTGCTAAGTTTGTCTTGAGAGTTAAGGAAGCTAAGAGCTTGGTTGTCAGTATATACTATGAAATCCTTTTTCAGCAAGTAGTGCCTCCACTTCTTGAGTGCTTGGACTGGAGCATACAACTCTAAGTCATAAGAAGAGTACTTCTTTGCATCATTTATCTTCTCACTATGGAAATCTACTGGTCTTCCTTCTTGGCTTATGACAGCCCCAATGGCCACATTACTTGCATCACATTATACTGTAAAAATCTTATCAAAGCTTTGAAGAACTGGAGTAGGCAACTCTGTTATTTTCTCCTTGAGTGTTTCAAACCCTTTTTCTTCTTGTGGTGTCCATTGAAACTTTATCTTCATCCCACCTTTAATGGTGTCTAACATAGGTGCAAAAATCCCAATGAAATATCTAATGAAAATTATGTAATATTGAGGTAAACCATGGAAAATTCTCACCTCAGTTGCAGCCTTGGGAGTAGGCCAACTTAGAATGGCATCCACCTTTTCTTGGTCCATTTTGAGGTTACCCTGTGACAAAAAAAAATTGAGATATACAAGCTCCTACTTCATGAAGTCACACTTCACCAAATTGATCATTAGCTTTTCGTCATGCAATTTCTTGAAAAAAAAATTCAAATGCCTAATATGCTCCTCCTTAGTTTTGCTAAAAACTAAAATGTCATCTAGGTAGACAACAACAAACTTACCCATGCATTCTACCAATACCTCATTCATCAACCTCATAAAAGTTGAGGGAGAATTAGACAAACCAAATGGTATTACAAGCCATTCATACAAACCTTCTATAGTTTTGAAGGCTGTCTTCCATTCATCTCCTTCATTAATTCTGATTTTGTGGTAGCCGCTCTTAAGATCAATCTTGCTGAAGTACTTTGCCTCCCCTAAATAGTCCATTAGGTCTTCAATTGTAGGTATTGGGAAACTATAGCTAATGGTGATTCTATTAATCTCTCTAGAATCAGTAAAAAGTCTCCAAGATCCTCCTTTCTTAGGTGCTAAAATAGTAGGGACTGTACATGGGCTTATGCTCTTTCTAATTAGGCCTTGGTCTAATAACTCTCTGATTTTCTTGGCTATTTCCTCATTTTGTTTAGGGGTCATCTTATAGGAAGCTTTGTTGGGTAAGGTAGCTCCTGGTATGAATTCAATCTTGTGGCTAACAAGTTTCTTGGGAGGTAGGGGAGTGGGCTAGCTATCATTCACAATATCTCTATACTCTTCAAGTATTTCTTTTACCTCATTCAATATTTCTAATTTCTTGATAGCAGCTTCATCTTTTGGATTTAATACTAAAGAAAACCCAACTCCTCCTTCTTCTACAGTCTTCAAGAACTCCTTCTCACCAACCATGAGCACACTTGTACTTGATGTCTTCATCTCTCCTTCTTATATTAAGGACTGAATTTTGAAAGTCACCCCATCTTTCTTGAATGAGTATGCATTCTTGGTTCCATCATGCATGGCTTGTCTATCAAATTTCCGTGGCCTTCCAAGTAGAAGGTGGCATGCATCCATGGAAATAATTTCATATAGAACTCTATCTTTATACTTTCCAATGGTGAACTCTACCCATGCTTGTTCTCCTACAAACACATGTTGTCCTTTGTTAAGCCATGTAACCTTGTATGGGTTTTCATGTGGAATCCTTTTCAAATTTAATTTGCTGGCTGCCTCTTCACTAATGATATTATCAGTTGAGCTTGAATCAATAATGACTCTACATAGCTTCCTTGTAATCTTCCACTTCACTCTAAAGAGTACTCTCCTCTGGCTTGGTTCTTCTTTGCTTGGCTCTCTGATTAAGGTCCTCCTTATCATGAGGTTCTCACCTTCTTCTAATTCTAATGGTACCTCAGATGGCTTGCTGCTGCAACTTGATTCTTCTTGGACATAGTTAGCTCTTTTTCCACTTCCTTGAGAAGTAGAACCTTTTTTAGGACACCGATATGCAAGATGTCCAAATTGCTTACAGTTGTAACACTTCATTGAAGAGAAGTAAGATCCTCTTCCTTGGTTATTAGTTCATCCTCTTGAACTACTATTTGAACCTCTTCCATGATTATAACCACCTCTTGTGTTACTAGATTTTCCTTGATTCTCAGTGATTTTGGACTCACTCTGATTTCTTCCTCCATATCCTTCTCTATGACCTCTATTGTCTCTTTGTCTTCCCCTGTAATTTGGATCTTGCATCTTCTTGAATTTTTCCTCCACCTTGAGGGCTAGCTGGTAACATTGGTGTATAGTCTTGGGGTTTAAGAGACTAATTTCCTCTTGGATTCAAGTACCTAGCCACTTTCAAGGTTTCTTCTTCCATCCACTACTACATTTGGGGCCATATTTCAACAGAAGTTTCTGACGGGTAACTTTTTCTTACGAATTTGGTGTTTTTTTTTGTAATAGGCCCCGATGATGTCGGTATTGTGATGGGTGTTTAATTGACCATCAGAATTTTGATAGATTCAGGGTATACATTAAAGAAAAAATTGAAACAGCCTCATCATTTTCATTTCGATTAAGTGGGAGAAAATGAGTGACAGCTGAGCGCGGGAGAAGGTATGTGATTTCTTCATCTTTCAAGCCTCTGGCATGATATTCAAATGCATTTCATTTTATTGTTGAGGGAGCTGTTCTCTGAAATGACTGCATTCTACTGGTGTCATGCCCTAGCTAGTGCTTTATCTCTATTATTTGATGTTATTGGTGCTTTTGCTCAAGGATATCGATTCAGTGTATTCAAATGTTTGGATTCACATTTGTTGATATTACTGGCATATGTGTTTAATGATGCCATTTTATATTGTTGTCACTGAAATGACCACATTCTACTGGTGTCATTCCCTAGCCCATGCTTTAGCTCCATTATTTGATGTTATTGGTCCTTGTGCTCAAGGATATCCATTTTTTTGAAATGTTGATTGTGGTTATCAAATGGAGAGCCCGTGAGCTTCTAGCTAGGCACCATTTGTGTTGATATCTTAGGGCATCAAATGTATTGTATCATTGATAGTTGAGACTTTGTTAAAAGGAAATAGGACAAAGAACAATTTTTATTTAGTTTCTCTATTTTGATCCCTAAGTGGCTTACAACCCTAGAGAAGTATATGCAGATTTATGGATCCAGTTGCAAGGTACATAGCAGCTGATAATTCATAAGAAATCCATGCATCCGATTTGAATACAAATTAATATAAAGAACTAGGGTCCTCCAATGGCCCAATCATCTAGACCTTGACTTCCCCCTCAACCAGTGACCCTTCAAAACTGGGTTATCATGCAATCAGTGAGTGATCCTTCATTCTCCTGGTCTGCCCTGCATCCAAACATATTGGAAATATACAATACAATAATAACAAGTCTTTCACAATCCCCCTTCCCTCAAGGAACACTATCAACAAGTGACCCTTCTTCTTATCAGCCATATCCAATGTTTCATTGAAGTCATGGCCAAGAATCAAGGTCACCTTACCCATACCATTCATGGATTCTGAAATGTTGTTCCAAACTCCTAAAAACTTTTCAATTTCTTCTTGTTGCTTCTTTAAATACTTCTTCTACCACAATGTCCTCCTGCCCCATCTTCTTGGTCTTCCTAGCTAAAGCAGATGAATCCACACACAATAACCCAAAATTAAGGGTTTTGTATCCTTTAATGAATCTCAGTCACTGGTAACGCATGGACAGTCAAACCAATATTCAAACTTTCCTCTCAACTTCCCCAACCACTCCTAATTGGTTAAAGGGATATTTCTAGAATCTCCACTATTCCTGTCCTTACCAATAATTCTTAAACATACTTTATCTGATATGATAATAACATGCTAAAATAAACCAATGACATGTTCTTCATGTGGTACAAGGAAGATTTTTCTATCAAATCTTCCTTCATGCAAGCTGGGTGGGAGAGAAGGTATGTGATTTCTTCATCTTTGATTGGTATCTCTAACGGGCAACATCTTTCGATCCTCTGGCATCATATTCAACCACAACTTTCAAATGCATTACATTTTATTTGATCATGAATGCTCACTGAAATGACTGCATTCTACTAGTGTCATGCCCTAGTCAATTATTTAACTCCATTATTTGATGTTATTGGTGCTTGTGCTCAAGGATATTGATTCACTATTTTCAAATGTTCGGATCATTTTGGTCATAACTGTTCCTCTAGTACACAGTCAGGAAATGTAACTGTGTAATGATTATATGTAATGTTGAATGGATTAAATGCTTTATTCTTGGTAGAAGTGAATGGAAGGATTAGTGTTGGTGTTAGGTTTCATTTATTATTGAATTAAATGGTTTCCAAGATGTGTTGAGGAGTTTTCTCCTTGTTTAATGTTAACTGTCCCTGCACAATCCACTCATACAACAGTGAAATGCTATGTGATTGACAATTTTATACAACTAGTCCTTTGGCATGTATTAAATACAATCCAGTCTCTTATTGAATGCTTTGGAGACTACTGGTTTGAATATCCATGCATTACAAGTGACTGAGATTCATTAAATGATACAAAACCCTTCATTTTGGGGTTATTGTGTGTGGATTCAAATGTAGGTTTGATTTGGTTAATGTTTAGAAGAGATCAATAAAGTATTTAAAGACATTCTTACATTTTTGGAGAGGTTTGAGAGGCACTTATAATGATTTTACCCTCACAAATAGTGGCATAGACTGGTTTTACTAAGTTTCCTTACTCTATTTTGAGGTTTCCTTTCTCTTCCGTAGGGGTACAGTTAGAGGGTTCATTGACAAAATGATCCTTTGAATGGTTACTATGAATATGAATGATTTTATATATCATATTAATCATTTTATGTGAAGTTTGGAATAGCTTGTGCAAGGGTGAAAGTATTTTTGATCATTTTGGTCGCGATTGTTCCTCTACACAATCAGAAAATGTAATTGTCAAATGATTATATGTAATGTCAATGGAGTTTCCAAGATGTGTTGAGGAGTTTTCTCCTTGTTTAATCTTAACTTTTCATGCACAATCCACTCATACAACAGTGAAGTTACAAAACTGAACCAATGGCATGTTTACAACAAAGAAATAGAATGATAATAATATGCTGAAAATTCTATATATTTTGTTTAATACACACCAAAGGACCAGTCCCAACAATTCTTAAACATACCTATTATATGATATGATCAATTGTTAATAAAGTTCTAATTCTGTAGACTGCTAGCATGAAGGAAGATTTGACCTAGCCAAATTTTCCTTGTACCACACAAAAAAAATGTGTGATAACTATGTCTACTCCAACCTTAATTGTTTAAGAATTCATCATATCATATAAGGTATGTTTAAGAATTGTTGGGAGTTCTATTAGACCTTTTTTGTAAACATGTCATTGGTTTTCAAATGTTTGGATTCAGGTTTGTTGATATTACTAGCATATATGTTTAATGATGCCATTGTATATTGCTGTCACTAAAATGATCGGATTCTACTGGTGCTATGCCCTAGCATGTGCTTTAACTCCATTATTTGATTTTATTGGTGCTTGTGCGCAAGGATATCCATTTTTTTGAAATGTTGACTATGGTTATCAAATGGACAGATCGTGAGCTTCTAGCTAGGCATCATTTGTATTGATAGCTTAGGGGATCAAATGTATTGTATCATTGATAGTTGAGACTTTGTTAAAAGGAAATAGGACAAAGAACGATTCTAATTTAGTTTCTCTATTTTGATCTCTAAGTGGCTTACAACCCAAGATAAGTATATGTAGATTTACAAATGTAGTTATAGGATACATAGCAGTTGATATTTCACAAGAAATCCATGCATCCAATTTGAATAGAAATTAATACAAAGAAATAGGGTCCCCTTAGCACCATAATGGGTTCTTCATCAAAGATAGGAGGAGATTCCATGCCTAGATCATAACCATAGGAATCTCTACCCCTCATCATGTTAACATTTTCTTCTACAACTTGAAGCATGTTGATAGTATTCTCCACATCTATGTAAGTATAATTGACCTCAGCCTTTCCATTCTTAGGTTTAGATACTTCCCCCTTCTCATACTTGGGTAATGGTTCTTTGAATGCCTTATGATTGATGTTGGTGTTCAATCCATCTATCTTAAGCTTTCCATTGTCAATGAGATCTTGAATAAGATGCTTGAGTTTGTAGCACTTTTCAATATCATGTCCAATGCCATTGTGAAACTTGCAAAAAGTTTTCTCATCCAACCAATGTGGCTTAACATTAGGTATATAATGCTTTGTAGGATCTTGAGGATGTGCAAGGTTGTCAGAAATAAGTGTTTTCAAGATATCCTCATATGAATCACCAAGTCTTGCAAATTCACGTCTCTCTTTCTTAGGTCTATCTTGGTATCTTGGCTTGTTCTCTTGTTGATTAAATGCATTGAGTTTCATGGCTTGAACAACACTATACAAGTGGAGCATAGTTTGATATTTAGGTTGGGAGGAGTCCACAATCCCATCATTAACCACTTATTTGTTCCTATTCCAATGTGAGCTCTTCCCTTTATCCATGGTATGGTTGTTATTTTGACCATTGTTGTTGTTGTTTCCATGTTTGGTCAAAAGTCCTTGTTCTTTTAAAACATCTTCAATCCTACATGCGGTTTCAACCATGGTGTCAAAGGAATAAAAAACCACCTTCCTAACTTCATACCGCATTTCGGGAACCAAGTTGCTAACAAGGATATCAATCTTTTCATTTTTAGGAATGGTTCTAGAGTAGCAAGAGCATTGTCGTTTCCACCTTTGCAAGAAAGTAACAAAGGATTCCCCTTGATTTTTCTTTAAATTGCATAAGTCCAACATGGTGATTGATCTTGAAAGATTGTATGCAAAGTGTAGAAAAAATATGTGAACAAGCTCTGTGAAAGTATTAATGGGGGGAGTTATGTTGGTGAACCATTACATCACTTGACCCTTAAGACTCCTTGGGAAAAATCTCGTGAGGTATGAGTCATCTTGATGGAACTCAAAACTTGAGGTATAAAACTGGTGCACCTGATCATGTGGATCTCCATTCCCATCATATCTATCATATTGAGGGATCTCAAACTTTCTAGGGAACTCTTTCATGTTAATACTTTTTTCAAAAGGATTAGGAAAAATTGAATCCAGTGAGAATGAATTCTTGGGTGCTAACATCTTCTCCATCATGTTCTTAAGTTGTTTGATTTCCTCTTCTTGAGATGGGCCTTGCTTCTTAATCTTTTTGT
>MU224926.1:542032-563510 GCA_018584345.1 Thuja plicata
TCCATCATGTTCTTAAGTTGTTTGATTTCCTCTTCTTGAGATGGGCCTTGCTTCTTAATCTTTTTGTCCACATCAAAGTTATAAGGGACTCTAGCACCCTTGTTGATTAAACTCTCTAGGAACTTGTCTTTTTTTTCTCTAAATATTTCTCCACATATTGCTAGAAAAGTGGTTCTTGTTGCATTTTCATGAAGTCTTGGGAGGAGAGGTCAAAACATGAACTACTACCCCCATATTTTGAACCATGATGAGCACATTGTGATGGTTTTCTTGAGTTCCTAGGAGGTGTTTGTCTCCTATAATGATCATGTCTTGAGGCCCTTCTTCCTCTAGGGATAGGAGATTTTGAAGGTGTTCTTAAACATCTTCTACTTTGGGTAGTCTTAGGAGGGGTGGATGGAGGAGAGCTATTTCCACCACCAACATGCATAATTTTGAATTGATCATTGTGTTGTTGAGCCAAGAGTCTATCTTTCTCTTCTTGGTAGGCCTTCCTTTCCATTTCCAACAAATTTTTTCTCTCCAACTCTAGGAGTCTAAATTGATCTTCCTTTTTAGCTTGTCCATCTAGGAAGGCTTTCTTTTCATGCTAAATTCTCTTGAGTCTTTCACTCATGTATCTTGAAGGAATTTTGGGTGGTGAACTTGGTCCAAAATGTCTGAACAAGTCATTGGTATATGTTGTGTTCACCTAAGTATCATAAGGCTTATCATTTTGGTTGTCATGATGCAATTGTGCTTCTTGATAGGCTTGTTGCTTATCTCTTTCAGCCCTTTGGTGTGCATCCATATATCTAGTTGAGATAAGGGGTGAGACTGATAGATGTCCATGAGAGGAATGACCAACTGGAATGGAATCTCTATGTTTCTCAAATATATCATCAAGGCATTTATCCATATCTTCCCTATTCATCGTGTCAATGTGTAACTCATATCCATATCCGAACGGGATGATGCTAAGGGGGTACTCAACTCACTAAGGTGACTCTTGGAGTCAAACCAAACTTTAGAATTTTTCCTAGGTGATTAATCAAATATGGGCACTTTTCCCTTACATTTTTTGTGAGTTTGAACTAAGGGTAATTGGTTAAAAAAAATTGAGGTTTCTTTCCTTGATTTACTTGATATCTTGTTGTAACTGGCATGAAAGAAAAGGTACTAGGTGATAGGATGACCCTAAGAAACATTGGTACCAAACTAGGATATTAAAAGCACTCACTTGTCCAAAAGAGAGGTGATAAGATAGAATTTAGTAAGAGGTATAAACCAACACTTTCACAGAGGTGCCCATTAAATGGGTGAATACCCCAACACATATGGATCATTAGGATGATTTACCCAAGTTATATTGATTAAATTTGAATTTTGTATGGAAGTGAATGGACACAAGATTACTAAGAATCTCCAAGTGTGTTATCAAAGTATCTAAAGGTTTATCTTCTCAATAAGGATAGTTTCTAGCTCACCAACTCCAAGCAAGGTCACTTGTGAAACTAAAGATTACTAGTTTAAGAGGTTAAAATGCAAGAATCCAAAGTGTAAACAAGCTTCTAACAGTGGGTTAAGTGACCTAATCTGTTCTGGATCAACCTAGGAAGACTGAAAAGGATAGTATAGAAAAAATGAGCAAGTTGACAGTTTGACACTTAAGAATGCAGATTTGTTGATCATTTTGGTTTTTGTCTTAATGATTTGGTGTATGTTTTGATCTTTCACTCATGCAAGACACATCAAGTAGATTGTTTATTGTAAAAGAAACAGTCACATCACAACCTAGGTAAGCCAGGACAATATCTGTTGAATTCCCACTTGAACTGGAGTTTAGCCACGTTTACTCATAGTGGACAACTTAGAATCTTGGAGGCACGGACTCCTCCTTACATGTGCACTCACTTCTCAGGAACACCAAGTTTTGAATCCCAAGAGAATTTCTTTCCAAAGGAATGTTGTCTCTACTAAGAGTCGTGAAAATGTGGGACATCTTAGTCAGTCTCTAACCTTCTACACCAACATATAGAGGGTTTTTGGTCACTAAAACAAAGTTTGTAGTCAAGGCATCCATTCAGGTGGTTGTGATCAAGTCATTTTCCTAATTAAGGGGGATCTCCAAATCCTTTGAAAGCAATTTTTTAACCTTAACAATGTAGGGACTTTAATGCACCACTAGGGTACTAGAGGAGATTTTGGTTTCCAGAATGAATTCACACATGTCCACTGTCAGATTAATCACAATGGCATTTTTTATATACCGGTTCAGAAGGGCTTGGGTTTAGCCTGTTACCGGTTGGGCAATCCACTCTCACTGGCTCTATTAAAGCACTTGGGAGGTAGCCACGCTAAAAGAATTATGTGATTTTCTCTTACACCCAAGATCCACAAAGGTGAGGGGAGAGGATAGGTTCATATAATTCTTAGGATTACAATCTAAAAGATACTTCAAACACATAATAAAATGAAAAATAATATTTATGGATTTCTGATCATCCCAAAAGAGTGAGAGCATAGTTTCCTAACATTATTGCCATTCCTAAAAATACCAAATAGAAGTTCATTTTAGAAGTCCTACATGTGGGTTTCTATTTTAACAAAACAAAGCAAAATGCAAGCACAATATTTAGCATGCTATCGATCAAGGCAGCCTGCAAGATGATTTCATTAGTAGTCTTTGTTTGAATCTTCTTTTTCAACGTCCTGCAAACCATTGTTAGGCTGTAATCAAAGATAAGTACCAAGAACAAAAAAGCCAAAGATTTGTCAGCATTAGAAAAATCATAAAATCAAAAATCTAATTGCATATTCAAAAAGTAGAAAAATATTTTCCACAGATTTGACTTTCATCAAATATGGCCAAGTTTATAGTAATTTTCAACTGAAATGACGATACAGACGCGATGGTGGGGTCATATTTGGCTCAAAATTAAATCTTTAAAAACATTGAGATAACAATAGACAGAATATAGAATAAATTTTCAAATGTGATGACAGAAATGGATGTTCTGCCCCATGGTGGGCGTAAAAAATGTGTGCTAAAAATGTGTCACACTTCTATGAATGATTATATCCAAGATCACTCAAGAATAAGGTCTCAAATGGTGACTCATAGCTATCTATTTATGGAGTGCAAAGGTGTGTGATGGAGGCCCTCAGATTGACGTAGTTTGTGCCCCTGCAAGTACACCATAAAATGAGAGATTCTATATGATAATGCATGATTTTGTCTATATGATAATGGAATTAATATATATGATAACATTGCATGATTATTATATGAAAGGAAATACAAATGAAAAATTAATCTATGAAATAAAATATGAGTTTAATCTAAAATGCAAATGCAAAAGTAATCTAAATGAATTGCCATGAATGCATGAGAGAAGAAGACAAGAAGAGATAAGATGCAATATCCAAGCTCAAGTGCTCAAATTATCCTCCAAAATTACTCTCTAATCCTACATCATAACAATAAACTAAATAATGTGTGTCTTTTTTTATTATCATAATTATGCAAATGAGAAGGAGAGGCTTCCTTATAAAGAGCAATGGACTATGCAGATTAAGAGTTAAAAAAAAAGGAAATAAAGAAATGGTGGAGATTAATTCTTGGTTGATCCATGTGCTTTAAATCTTCAAAAGGAAAGATCAAAGGGCTATGATTAAGAGGCAAAAAAACCCATCACTTAGGAAGATGTAGAGAAAAAAGGATTTGTTTTTATTTTTTTATTTGATTTATTTCCTTTTCTATCAAAAAGAGAGCTTTACGTGGGGGTTTTATTTATTTAAAAGAGGAATTTTATTTTAATTAAATAAGATAAGATTATTTAATTAAAATAGGGATATTAATTAAATAAGATAAAATCATTTAATTAAAAGGGGATATTTTTATTAAATAAGATTATTTCATTTAAGAGATATTTTCTTTTATTTAAATAAGATTATTTCATTTAATAAAAAGAGATGTTTTCTTTTAATTAAATAATATTATTGAAAAAATGATCAAACCTTAGGAAATATTGAAATAATTAAATTAATTATGATTTTATCAAGGAAATTGATTTGAATTGAAAATGTTACAAAGCATTGATTCAGGAATTTGGTAAATTGATAAAATGATAAATGGGGCCCATAGTCTAGGTGACCATTTTAGGGTGCATACATATATTGAATCTCAAACCACTAACATACCTTGCCACCTTTTTCTTAGAACGTTCTCTATGCCAAGACCAAATAGTCAACTTGTAGAACTCCTCGGTATAATCTTCCACGGTCATCTCCTTCTGTTTCAGATTCAACAGTTTCTTAAATAACTCAAGTTCATAGTTGGAAAGAATGAACTTATCCTTTAGCTTTGTCACCATCAACCTTGACTGATTGATCTTTATCTCACCTTCTTCTTCTCACTGCCTCTGTAATTATTTCCACCATAAAGCAGCATGCCCTTTCAACTTAGTCTATGCAAACCTCACTCTAAGAGGATCTTCAATATCTTCCACCTCAATGTAGTCTTCTAACTCACTGATCCAATGAATCAGATCCTCGGGTCTCAATGTACCTAAAAAATTAGACACCTCCATTCGCTATCATGTACTCAACCAAGCTCTAGATCTCTGCAATTGATCATATCTGTCTCCTCCATATCTATTCATCTAATTGGATCTATCATCTCCACTAGATCTAGAAGCTTCAAATTCCTTAGAAGATTCTTCATAACCATCATTCATTCTTGGACCTCTATGTAATCCAACACATCTAATTTCTTCCATGATTTTATTCTTCATTGTCGTCATCTTAGATCTGAATCTTTATGTTATCCTTTCTTCCACCTCCTTATAAAGATTTACAATTTCCCTAGGGTCCAATTTTCTCAAAGACATCTCTCTGAGTCTTTGAAAACCCTAAGCTCCAAAAGAAGGAACCAACAACTCTGATACCACTTGATGTAGTCAACCTGGGAGGATCCAATAATGGACTATCCAAACTTGTAACCAAACAACATTCATAGAAAGAACCATAAAAACACAAAAAGATACGTCAATATCAACTTTATATCATCTCAAAATTCTCATTACATGTAAATTTTTGGGGTTTTAGGCCTTCTCGGTTAGGGCCAAGACAAAAAGACATCAACAAGCTCTCACATGATCTATATTCACCATTCTACCCTACAACAAAGTGGAAGAAACCAGATTTGAACTTGTGCTCGCAAGCCACCAAGCAATCTTACAAGTTTATTTCTACCCACTTACAAATATCTACAACACTTTACCAGTATTAAGCTTATTAGTTTACTCACTACTTACTCATCCCTAAAACATCAACCTAGACTCTCTTTTGTACATACATCCACAATTCAGCTTGTAAACAATTATTAAATTACCTAGTTATTGGCAAGTTGACTTTACTAAGATTATATGACTATTTTTGTGTTGTCATTATGGCATCAAAGTCATATGAAGTTTTTATAGTCAGTTCATAAACTTTGAAGATCAAATTTTGGATAAGTATAGAAGACAGTGCAGACAAAGATATACCTGATGATCAAAGCACCAGCGCATGTGCGAATGAACTCAACATGACCTCTTCCTTAAGATATAAGCTTGTGGATATAGAATTAGACTAAGTTTACACACGCAACATCAGATATGTTCGTATGATGAAGTTATAGGAAAACTATGTGTCACAAGTAGTTTAGCAGAACAGAGCATGGATCCGACTACAAATTTGTATTAGTGCATATTAATTTATTTTTTTATGGCTATGTGACTATTTTGATATGTTTTTAATGATGTTATTATCACTCATGTAAACATGCTTAAGCCAATTAACTTGGAAGCATTGTGTTTGTTGATTTTTGGCCGACTAAGTGTTAGTTTCATTTGCCTCTATTGAGTATGTATATATACTTAATATGTATTTTGTATTAGAGCATTGAATGGTAAATAGATAATGATTACAAGTAAGATTATAGTAAAATAAGAATAATTAGTATGAGATAAAGCTCTACCATTGATTAGAGTTTCAGCACGTAAAAGGAAATCATCAGATAAGCAGTGTCATAATAGCAGTTCAACTTTCAGATATTGTGAGTATCTATTATCAGGACGTTGTAGCCTTCTTCTTATTGAGTAATGAGCTCTGGCAGTGTGCCTTCCACCTTTAAAAGGGTTTGCAAAAGACTCCTAATAGGGTCATTGTACTCAGTATTTTAATGACTACTCCTAACAAGGCAATGGAACTTTAACAAGTTCATAAGACTAGTGCAATTATTTGTGGGTACTAATTCCCACTGGGGTTTTTCCTCTCATCAAGGTTTACCTGTAAACATATCTTGTGTTATGTGTTATATGCTTTGCTTATTAAAATTGACATCTATTTATTGGGCTAAGTTTCAATTTTCTGAAATATAATAAATTGTTGAACACTGATTCACGCCCCCCCCCCCCCNTCTTAGTGTTCCCATTCCTAACAATTGGTATCAGAGAATTGGCCCTCCGAGAGAAGTTTAACCACTTGAGGAGATCATGGACTCAGCAGAAGTGAAACATCTAAAAAAAATCTTGAAGCAGCTCTTGAAGATCTTGATAGATTTGAAAATGAAAATGAAGAACTTAAATTTGAAGTTGATGGCTCACAATTTCTCATGAAAAAATTAAGAAAATATTTGAAAAATTTCTCTACAAATGATTTGGGAAAAATGGTCAAAAATTTGAATGAAGAAAACATGTCTCTAAAGGTTAAGGTTGAAGATTTGAATGAACAGTTAACAGATAGCTAGATGACTATTGAAAAAAGAACTAAAGACAGTAAACAATTAGATGAAGACCTTATGAAAGAAAATATGAAAATATTGGAGTTGGAGAACATCAAGAAAAAGATAGAATCTGAGTTGATTGAAGCCAAGAATCATATTGAAAAATTACACACAAGTTCTGATCTATTACAATCATAGCTCTATGCACAAAAGTTAAGAGGTGATACCACTGGTGTTGGATACAATGAAGCACAAATTCAAATCAATGCAATGCAAGAAAGAAAGAAAGAACACGAAGAATCTACAGAAGAAAAGACAACTGAGAATCTTGTAGAAGCTAAGGTAGAACCACCTAAAGATGAACACAAACCAGTTAAACACACTTCCTATGCCTGTAACAAACAAGGACATATGGAAAGGGATTGTAAAGAGGTAAGACCTTTCAATGGTTACTGTTACTCATGCAAAAAATTTGGTCATAGAGCCCTACACTATAGATCAAATCTAAGAAGTCAAACACAACAACATCAAAGAAGACAGACTCTGTACAATCAGAGAAATCAATCACAGAAAAATTATCAGAACATTATATGTCAGATTTGCAACTACAATGGACACACAAATAAACAATGAAACATGGTTAATCATTTCAACAAGCCTCCAGTGATTTGTCACTCTTGTAACAAGGATGGACACATCTCAAGGTTTTGTAGATCTAGAGCGCAAAAACAAGGAGGACCTAACAAGCTTCAAGGATCTGTATTTGAAGAATCTAGAGAAGTGAAGTTTGTGAAAGCTACAGAAGATTCAATAAAAATATGAGTTGAAGTAAAGGAAGATGATGGTGTTGATAAAGTGGTAGATACATCCATTGTGGACGCAACTTCTACTTCTAGATAAATTACCCTCATGGTCATAGGGGGAGCTAGACAAGCTCTAAACCCCTGCATGGCAGGTATACTCACCACCGAGTATGCGCATCTAGTTTTATGTTCTTGGTATCATTTTGATACATTATGTAAGAGCGCAAGGTTCTAAGTGCAGCAAGAAGTAAATTTTGAATTCACAATGGAAACCGTGTTATAGCAATAAGAATTAATTGTAGTAACTCATTTATAACTCACTAGAAGATCTAATGTCTTCACTTTTACATTTGAGATCAAGAAGTTGGAGAGCACATGAGATTCAAGCGTCTTAGTATTGACTAATTACCGTTGGTTGGTTGGAAAAGTGGATTTAAGTTGTAACAAAACCCTAGCATGGATGCATCATTTCAGAATCTCTCTGAAACCCTATTTAAGAAAGAAAAAAGTAAGTAATGGAAACTCTTCTAGTTTTTGACATCTCTGAGAAGAAGAGATATGTGTTTTAGAAGTATCATTTCAAGTTAGTTTGGGATGATGTTTAAGGGGAATTTTCCAAGACTCCATTAGGAGTCATGCATGTCTAGGATATACGTCCTTACATTTACGGTAAGAAGGATTCTATTGGTGATAAAAACATAAAGACACTCATGGCATCAATGATTAATCCTGACTACACATTCAAGGATGAATTCTCACATCTCTTAGATAACCCTATCTTTTAGTATAAAAATGCGCATGAGTTCTATGAACTAGAATGGTTAAAATTCTACTTAATAGGACTCATGATGATCTATTTTGGATTGGTGAAGTTCATGTTTGTATTACTATTGATCTCATTGATGAGATGATTGGACTCTCTAAGGTCGGTCCCCTTCTTCCCACTGGAAAGGATGTCAATAAATAGATTAAGCAGGCATGCTTATCTAGGAGTGGTAGGCACAGAATTAATGTTGATCCTATTGTGGAGAAAGACATCAGACTCATCACCATGATACTTGGTTACAAGTTTCAGCATACAAGAAGACTAAATAATGTATCCGCAACTACAATTCTGGCAGCAATAAAGATGGTAAGAGATAAAAATAAATATAACCTTTGTGAGATATTGTGTGAGAAACTAATTGAGAATATTAAAGCTAACAAGCATGACAAAAGAACAATATTCAGATTTGGTTCCTTGATTATATATATGTACTTCGAAATTGTTAGTAAGGTTTCTAATCTTTACCAAGATAGAAGCAAACGTACCTTGTCTCTAATTTTTTTGAAAGCTACATCTGAAAGTAGTATAAAGGATTCTATAGATATGGAGATCAAGACATTCATAATTAAGATGCAGAAGAGGTTCAGAATACCCAAGAAGATAGTTGAAAAATACAAGGACACGATATGCTTTATGGTAGAAATAGATTGTACATGCACAGAAGCAGTTGAGCCAAGAACCAAATGGATTCACCCACTTGGTTATGAGGTAGAAGAACATATTCTAGAAAGATATGCACAAGTCCTTCTATTTGTGCCTTAAGATCCAAATGAAGCTAGATGGGTCACGTATAGAGAAAAGACAAATCAAGGTGATTCTGTCCTATACAGTGCAGATAATAAGAGGAAAGCATCAAGGATTACCTCTAACATTTTGAAAGTTCATGGGGTCACCCAAGAAGACCTAGATAAAGCCAGGGAAGGTAAAATTTCTAGAGAACTTAAGAAAACACCTACAAAATTCAAAATTGAAAAATCTGATGATATCCATAAGAAGAAAAGGAATAAGTCTAGTGAGAGCATATCTGCACCCTCTACTACTATTGACCTGGAATCATCTCCACCTTCTATGATAAGCAAGATGAGTAGAAGAAGGAAGCAAGTCCCCACAAGCCACCCATCCTCAAGGACAACTCAAAGAAAAGAAAAGAATAATCAAGCTCCTCTTGAGGTAGGATTCAAACCTAGTCTTGAAATCTTTAGAAATAGAATCATTAATGAAGGATGATTAGATTCAATTGCAAATGTCTATGATAAATATCAAGAGATTGATAATTTAGAGATACATTCTATGATTATCTCACATATAATCAAATTCAAAAGGTTAGTTTTGGAACTTAAGACAGTCAATCTAGATAAATTGTGGAACATACTTGACTTATTAAAAATACAATCCATAGAAGAGGATATGAGGATTAGAGAAGAAACATTAGATAATCTTCTCCCTCTTTTCTCACATGGTGAGAAGGCGATACAGTTAAAACTTGTAAAACCTCATTTAAGAACTAAGACAATAACTCTACACATTATGAATAAAGAGTATGAGTTGGTTGGAAAGGAGACTAAAAAAGAATTTGAGAAAGTTTTTTTGTATAGACACATGTATCTGTCAATGGTTCCTACAACTAAAGTGATTCTAGTTCCCTCCAAGAAAGAAAAATAATCAGACTTTCTAAATGTACCCATGATAGGTCTATGGGATTTTGCGCCCAAAGTATTGTCACCTTCTAATACAGTCAAAGACTCAGATGAAATCATTATAATAAATGATGTTGAGATAACCATATCAACCTCAGATAATGATTTCAATAATTTTGAGCAAGCCTTTGTGAGTACTAAAGAAGCTAAGACATTATGCACTGATAAAGCTTATTTGCAGCAAGAACAAGTTCCAACTGAAGAAACAATGTGTCAGGATAAAGAAAAAAAAGATGAACCTAATGAACTACTCTCTATTGAGATTCTAGTGAATATTGAATGCATGGATGTGATTCAAAATGCAATATTCACTCCAACTATCAAACCATCAATATCATTGTTGTCAAGTTTGACCCCCGATACAAAAAACCTAGATGCATGGGGAGAAGAATATTTGATCAAAATAATTGTATTGGCCATGGAGAAAGCTAAAGAGAAACACATAATGAGAAATAATCTCTTTCTTGAGTCAATTAGAATTTTAAAAAACTTAGTGCTAGCAGATAATAAATTGGAAAATATTCAATTAGTTGATGATGTCGATAGTATCTTGACAAGCTTCAAAGAAAATTTCATGAGTCTAGTAGACTCAGCTACTAAAATTGCAGAAGACAAGTACAAAAAGGAAAGGCTAGATGAATTAATAGAGAAATTGTCATTATATATTAACTCATTGAAGATTGGTCAAGCAATTTTGAAAGAGTTTGAAGCAAAAGGTAGAAAAGTGATGGCTAACTGTATGAAAAGAGGTAAGTTCACTTCAGAACATACAAAGAAGATTAGGGAAGAAACTATCTTGATTGAAACATAATAAAATTAGTTGAAGTCTCTTCTCAAGACATAAATGTTTGCAACAACATCTATCAAGCGCAGTTGTATAAAATTGAGAAAGCTAAGATAGAGATTAGCAAGATAAGGACCAGACAAACACAACTGAGAAATGCACTTGCACCTTCCTTAGTTGTACTAAATGAGAATATCAAGAAGATTGATGCAACTATTGTCACATATGATGAAGGCCCCTACATGGATCTGATAAAGATGGAGAAAATCACCTATGCATTATGTGCCCATCTTCAAACGGGTGATGCACTCAAGGTGTTTTAATAGCAAGAAGTCAAAAACCTACAGATTGCATATCTAGATGTGTACTCTGAGTAAGTACTTAGAGATTTTCCTTTTTTTGGCACATTTTTCATTAATTTCAAAGGGGGAGTATAGTTTATAAAGAATCATAGTGTATATAACCAAAGTTAAAATAATATGAGGAGATATATTAATATAAGTACAATTTTTTTATGAAGTCAAAGTTTAGTAACTTGGCCACATTCCTTTGTTGTCATTAATGACTAAGGGGGAGATTGTTAGAAAGTTGACTCTACTAAGATTATATGACTATTTTTTTTGTTTTCATTATGGCAATAAAGTAATATGAAGTTTTGATAGTCAGCTCATAAACTTTGAAGATCAAATTTTGGCTAAGTATAGAAGATAGTGTAGATAGAGATATACCCGATGATCAAAGCACTAACGCACATGTGAATGAACTCATCATGACCTATGCCTTTGGATATAAGCTTGTAGATACAACATTAGACTAAGTCTACACACACATCATTAGATGTGTTTGTATGATGAGTTTATAGGAAACCTAAGTGTTACAAGTAGTTCAGCAGAACCAAGCATGGAGCCGATTACAGATTTTGATTAGCGCATATTAATTTTTTTTGTTATGGATATGCACCTATTTTTATATGTTTGTAATGATTTTATTATCACTCATTTAAACATTCTTAAGCTAATTAACTTTGAAGTATTGTGTTTGTTGATTTTTAGCCGACTAAGTATTAGTTTTGGTCACGTCTATTGAGTATGTATATATAATTAATATGTATTTTGTATTAGAGCATCGAATGGTGAATAGATATTGATTAAAAGTAAGATAAAAGTAAAATAATAATAGTCAGTATGAGATAAAGCTCTACCAGTGATTAGATTTTCACCGCACAAAAGGAACTGACCAGACAAGCAGTATCATAACAATAGTTTAACTTTCAGATATTGTGAGTATCTTTTATTAGGAGGTTGTAGCCTTCTTCTTATTGAGTAGTGAGCTATGGTAGTGTGCCATCCACCTTTAATAGGGTTTTTAAAAGACTCCTAACAGGGTCATTGTACTCAGCATTGTAATGACTGCTTCTAACAAGGCAAAGGAACTTTGACAAGTGTAAAGGGGGAAAAATGGGGGTTAAGAGATTGGATATTAATTGTTGTTTGATTTGCTTAGATTATGTTGATTTCCTTAACCCTAATTTACATTTAATTGAATTTGATTGATTGTATATTGTAATTGTGATTAAGGAGAAGATAAGGTGTTCCACCTTTATCCCCAAATGCACAAATGAAAAATCTAAGTTGATCAACCTAAAAGAGGGATTAATGCACAAATGAATCAACCATTCAGAAAAGAGAACAAAGAGGGAGATCTTAAATTCTGTTAATTATTAAGTAAATATGATTTATTATAGTAATTGAAAATGATAGGAAGAAGAACCAACCTTAAAATAATGCAGATCAAAGAATGTTGTTTTCTGAGGTCTATATTCAACTTCTGGAAAAATTGAAGTATGACCTAGAACCGGAACGTAGAGGTGAACAAAACTGAGAAATATTTTTCAGTTCTGATGTCTTCTTATGAAAAAGGTCGACCTTGACCCATAAATGTCAACCCTAACCCAATAATGTCGACCTTGACCTGCACAAGTTTGATAGAGAATCTATTCACATAGCCTGATATAAAGTCAAAAAGGGTATCCAAATCTGGTCTCAAATCTATAGTCCCAAACCTGTACCTCAAAGAAAAAGAGGACTGTTTGTTTGGGGGGAGGAGTTTTCCTTAGTCAAACCCTAGTTTTGGAAATAACCTCAAATATATGTAATTGAAATTGCCGAAATAGACAAAGTAAATGCATAAATTCACCTTGCTTGAAAAAGTCCTTGTGGAGGATTCAAATCCTTGGGTCCACAAGTATGTATGCACCAAATATGTAGAATGTAGAATGGTAGGATGTATTTAATCTCTTTCTTTTAGATCTCTAACACCAAGTCTTGAATGGGTTCTTCAATTTGGAATAGGCTTGGAAGAAGGTGGATGGAGAGATCACCAAAAGGGCACTATGTAGCTTGAATCCTTCAATGGCCTCCAATGGATCTCCTTCATGAAAAATGGATTCTTGAATGGATGAATGCTTGCTTGAAATATTTCTCCTTATATTTCTTGAATCACACTTGAAGATAGTTTTAGAATGCTTGATCAAGATTAGAAGACTTAGAGGAAAAGAGAGGAGAAGGCTCCCTTTTATATGAAACTAGGGCATATTCTTCTAGGGAGGCCAACATAGGATAATTAAATTCCCATTAAATCCTTTACCCATAGGAGATGACCTATATTAAATATAATTTAGGAATCAATGCTTCAGAACCTGAAATAGCCGACCCGGAAGTGAGAAATAACTTTTGCAAGGACCAACATCCAGAAAATGCAAGACCTCAAAGTTTGAACCCTGGGTCAAGGTTGAGGTCAAACTTGACCTAGGTCAGGGTCAACATAGACCTTGACCTAGGTCAGGGTTGAGGTTGACATAGACTCAAAAGGTTGACCCTGACCTTGAAGTCCAGAATCTCAGGTCTACAGTTGAGAATGCAGCAATCAGGCTAGAAAGTAGTGGAAAGAGGGACAAAATAGGGGGAAAGCCAGGTCTAGATTAGGAACCCATTCAAGTCACTTGTCATGACCCTAAACCACTTACTCGAAAGGCTAAAAAATTCTACAATGGAAGTGCTTCCATTTCCCGACTATACATTTAGCCCCCACTTTAGCAAGAGTATGAGCTCAACACAAACTCTTGCTAAAGGAGAACATAAAGAATAGACAATCTTATTGGAACCAAAAGGGATAAAGAAACCCTCAAGCCCCAAGGGATTTAAGTCTTTATCAACCCTAAGATCATGATAAGAGAGACATCACCTAGTTAAAGAGAGAGAAAAAGGGTGTGATTATCTTACCCAATGAGAATTTATGTCCCATTGTGAACCACACAAAAAGCGTAACTGGAAAGATGGAGTTGAACCCATCAAGGAGATCCGTTCTTAAAGGGATCAAAACATTGTAAATTAAAAACTTGCGGGATCAAGAGATCTGTGTAATTTTAAACTAGAGGGATCAAGAGATCCTAAAAAAATTAAAAATGACCATGCTTTAAGGTTTAGTTGTTAATCCATAAAGGGATATTTTTAAGTCTTGAAAACTATTTTGAATGTGTGTGTGTGCAAAAGGTGAGTAGAGTGTATGCCCCCATGTTAAATTCATTGCTAACACTTTAACATGCACAATGGTTTTAACGGAATCATAAACAACTCTATGGATTACGTTTCCACTGCAAGATGCCCCCAAAGGAAGACAAATCAAGGGAAATAAAATATAAACATACATAAGGACACAAGAAGGATCTACCTAATGTGGGATTAGTATGATCATAAGATAACATGTACATAGAAATATAATATTATTGCAAATGAATTGACATCATTCCCAAAAGAAAGTAGAACTACAATCACAAAGGAGGAAAGAAACTTTAAGAGTTATGAAGAAGAATATTTTCGGACCACAACATGGAGACCAAAAAGAATTAGTGCTACCATGTCACAGATCCAAGCAGATTATACAAGGAAAATAGTTAAAAAAATATCACAAGTACAACATAACATGAAACAACATATAGAAGAATATAGATACATATAGAGGAATTTGTACAATAGGTTTGATTCCTTTATCACTTTGCACCAACAGAGTAACAAGGGTCATATAAAAGAATCTAACAAACATTTAGAAAACACATTATGGGAAAAGCACAATACAACATTGAAACACAAAAAGGGATACCATAAAGTATGAGCCAATCAATCATGTTGTCAACCCTCCCCAACTTGTTTTATGTTATTTATGGAAGGTGGGCAACTCGCAAGAGAGACTATATCCAATACAGTAGGAATAATAGACAGTTCCAAACAAGGATCCTCTTGAGAATCACAATTCTCAATACTAGGTGTAATTTTTAATTGAGTTAAAATCATGTGAGGTAAATCATTATCAAGGTCAATGGTCTCATATTCATCACTAAGATCAGTAGGATCATCGACAATGTCCTCCTCATCAAGGTTGATTGAAATAGGATCAAAGATGCAAATAGGATCATCATGCTCATTCATCTTAACATTATTATGAATATTAACATCTAATGAATCAGGCATGGGTTGGTTGAAAGTAGGTAATGAGTTTTGAATAATAGAAGCATGGGCTCTAGCATTAGCTATACACTTCTTACGATGTTCATTATCAGATTTGTTACTTTTAACTTTGTTTGGCACATGTTGAGAACCAGGAGGAATGACAATAGTTTCCTTCATAGGTTCTATAGGAGGATTCTCAATAGGTTGCAATGAAATAGTAGAAGTTTGATCAATATTATAAGAAGTAATGGATAAAGGAGGTATTGCAGGAGTAGGCAAGAGACCATGATTGGAGTCAATCTGAGGCATACTTAACAATTTTGCGATGTTTTTAATCTTGATATGAGTGAAAGAGATGATCAGGGTGAGGAGGACATGAATTAGGTAATGAAGGCCAAAAGAAATCAAGAGTAGAACAATCTCTAGGCCTAGAAGGTTCATACAAACTATGATTAACCATTTTGACTTCTCCATTATGAATGAACTTAAGACATTTATGAATGGGAGAAGCAATAGCATGCATAGAAGTTATCCAAGGTAAACCAAATTTGATTTGAAAATGATCAAAAGTAGGAATAATGATGAAGGTAGTATCTATAACCTTACCACAAAGTTCAATAGGTAAGTTAATAGAACCAAGTGTAGGATAAAGAAAAGCATTACATGTTTGGATCCATGCATCAGATGGATCATAATAATCACATTGTAGGTGTTTCATAAAAATATTTTCCTCAGTAATGACATTTATTAAAGAGGTGGGATCAACTAGACAACCACGAGTAGCTATCTTAGTAATCCTAGCATAGATATAAAGGGGACCATCAGGAGCCTTAATCATTTCTGAATCATCAAAGGTAATTAAAAGTTCCCTAGGTCACTTTTCCTTAGTTTGTTTTTGAGTTTTAGGTGGAAGTGGAAGTTGAAGTGGAGGTGAAGGATCTTGAACAGTAAGTTGAGATGGCACAACACTCTCCACATGATTAACAATGTGATTAAGATCATCCATCTTTGAATCATAAATAATGTCTACAGAAGATGGTTGAGCTATAGTATTAGTATCATGTGTAGGTAAAGGATTCGTATAGATTAGAAGGTTTTGATTAGGAGGAGAAATAGATTTATTCCCATTACCATTAAAATTATCAATAGACAAAGCTTTAGAATGAATTAAGTCTTGGATCTTATGCTTTAGAGAGTAACATTTTTTAGTATCATGGCCATTCTAGTGATGGTATTGGCATAAAGCTTTAGAATCAAAGGATTTTGAAGCTATTTTGGTGGGAAGAAGAGGTCAAATAGGAGGCAAGGTAGTCATACTAGCACTTAACAACCTACTCATTATACAATGCAAAGTTTTAGATAGAGGAGTAAATGTACGATTCATATAGAAAGTAGTGGATGGAGAAGCACTATTGGATGTAGCCGCAACCTGATCAGCAACTGCATTCATCTATTTATTAATCTTGACATAGTTGTTAGGTTTATGAAACTTATTAGGATTAGGATCATTTTCACCCTTATCAATAGGAACAGGATCCATTGAAGTGTTTCTCTCAAACTAACTCACTTGTGATTGATAGTGGTGAAGTGCTACACACAATTGTTGAAAGGAGGTAAATTCAGTAAGAAGAATCTTATCTCTAATATCCTTTTGTAAATTTGAAATAAAAATATGTTGAATATCAATATCAGGAATTTGTTGGATGAAGTAATTAGCAAGTTTGGGAAAAGAATCAATGGAATAAGGAGGTAAGGAACAATACCATTGTAAAGCCTTATCTCGAAAGGTTCTAGCAAACAATTTAGCTAAATTCCTATGGTCATGAGCATAATCACTACAAAGGATTTGAAATGTTTTAACATGAGTAACATGATCACCTTTAATATTGTAATTCTCAAGAAGAGGCATATCGGCTTGTTGAGGGATAGTAGCATGAATGATGTCTAGGGATAAAGGACTACCCATGTCACATGTAGGAATGCTAAATTTGGATTGAGTTAAAGATGCAAGTTGTTGTTGTAAAGATGACACAGTTTGAACCAAACTAATAATTGTGGAATCATTAGAAGAAACATGTGGCATAGCAATATTAGGAACACTAGGAAAAGTGTAAGAAGCAGCAAGAATAGAAGACACAACTGGTGGAAAATTAGGAACCACAGTTCGAAGAGGATTAGTATAAGTAAAAGGCACACTATGATATGAAGGTTGTGAGGTAGGTAAAGATACCGGTGGAACAGTCACAAGGATAGGTGCACTTGGGAGAGAATTTTTTATCAAAGGAGGAGTGTAAGTAGGAATACTAGGTAGAGGAACAGAAGAAGGTCCTATGCTAGTGACAATAGGTGTGAATCCTAACTCTTGAGCTTCTTGAGCTAAAGGTTTAACATTCAAATTAACAAGATGAGTAATACTATGCAAGAAATTAATACCTTGATCATTATCACAAAGGAATTTCTTAAGAGCCTCTATAGCTTGGATAGAATCTTGATTATGGTTTTCTTGGATAAGCCAATTTCCCATTTTATCAAGTTTGGTTGAAAGGTTTTGCACTTGTTCAGGAGGAAATCTTAAAGCATCATCTTCATCATGAGATGAGTGAGAAGAGTTATGCTCCATAGAAGGATTGGAATCATGAGTTATCAAATTATCATTGGGAATTCTAAGGAAAGGAGAGGAAGACTTAGGATCATAGGAACCCATAAGTCTACGGCTTCTAACTAGGATACTATGAGTAAGACTAGAGGTGGTAAAACTCATACACCAATACATTGCAAATGAAATAACCCAATATTATTGAACTTAAACATAATTTGAAAGAACATGCAAGATCTAACATAAACAATGTAAATCTAACACCAAAAAGAAAGAGTTGTCTATCGCGGGTTCACCAAAATGTAAACGGGGAAAAATGGGGGTTAAGAGATTGGATATTAATTGTTGTTTGATTTTCTTAGAGTATGTTGATTTCCTTAACCCTAATTTACATTTAATTGAATTTGATTGATTGTATATTGTAATTCTTATTAAGGAGAAGATAAGATGTTCCACCTTTATCCCCAAATGCACAAATGAAAAATCCAAATTGATCAACCCAAAAGAGGGATTAATGCACAAATGAATCAACCATTCGGAAAAGAGAACAAAGAGGGAGATCTTAAATTTTGCTAATTATTAAGTAAATATGATTTATTACAATAATTGAAAAGGATAGGAAGAAGAACCAACCTTAAAATAATGTAGATCAAAGAATGATGTTTTCTGAGGGTTGTATTCAGTTTCTAGAAAAACTAAAGTATGATCCAGAACCGGAACGTAGAGATGAACAAAACCCATAAATCTTTTTCTATTATGATGTTGTCTTATGAAAAAGGTCAACCTTGACCCATAAATGTCAACCCTGACCCAATAATTTCAACCTTGACCAGCACAAGTCCGACAAAGAATCTGTTCACGGAGCCCAATAGAAAGCCGAAAAGGGTAACCAAATCTAGTCTCAAATCTATAGTCCTGAAGTTGTACCTCCAAGAAAAAGAGGATTTTTTGTTGGGGGGAGGGGTTTGCCTTGGTCAAACCCCAGTTTTGGAATTAACCTCAAATATATGTAATTGAAATTGCACAAATACACAAATTAAATGCATAAATTCACCTTGCTTAAAAAATTCCTTGTGGAGGATTTGAATCCTTGAGTCCACAAGTAGGTATACACCAAATATGTAGAATGTAGAATGGTAGGATGTCTTCAATATCTTGCTTGTAGATCTCTAACACAAGGTCTTGAATGGGTTCTTGAATTTGGAATAGGCTTGGAAGAAGGTGGATGGAGAGATCACCAAAAGGAAACTATGTAGCTTGAATCCTTCAATGGCCTCTAATGCATGTCCTTCATGAAAAATGGATGCTTGAATGGATAAATGCTTGATCACGAATAGAAGACTTAGAGGAAAAGAGAGGAGAAGGCTCCCTTTTATATGAAACTAGGGCACAATCTTCTAAGGAGGCCATCATAGGATAATTAAATTCCCATTAAAGCCTTTACCCCTAGGAGAGGACCTATATTAAATATAATTTAGGAATCAACACTTCAGAACCCGAAACAGCCATCCCAGAAGTAGGAAATAACTTTTGCAAGGACCAACATCCAGAAACTACAAGACCTTGAAGTTTGAACCCTGCGTCAAGGTCGAGGTCAACCTTGACCTAGGTTAGGGTCAAGGTCAACCTTGACCTAGGTCAAGGTCAAGGTCAACATAGAACCAAAAGGTCGACCCTGACCTTGAAGTCCAGAATTTTAGGTCTGCAATCTAGAATGCAGAAATCAGGCTGGAAATAAGTGGAAAGACGGACAGAATAGGAGGAAAGCCAGGTCTAGATCAGTAACCATTCAAGGAACTTTTCATGACCCCAAACCACTTACTCAGAAGGCTAAACAAGTCTACAATGGAAGTGCTTCCATTTCCCGACTATACAATAAGTTCATAAGACTAGTGCAATTATTTGTGGGTACTAATTCCCACTGGGATTTTTCCTATGATCAAGGTTTCCCTATTAACATATCTTGTGTTATGTGCTATATGATTTTATTATTAAATTTGATATCTATTTATTGGGCTAAGTTTCAAGTTTTTTAAATATAATAAATTGTTGAACACTGATTCACCCCCCCCCTCTCAGTGTTCCCATTTCTAACACTAGTCAGCCAAATACATAGAAGAAATCACCAACATAGATTTAGGTCCACACAAGATCCAATGTCATAAATCCTCCTACCTTGGAACTCAGAATGATCCCAATGATCCCTAAAATGACAGATGCAATCTCCAATGCCTACTCAACCATCAATCACAAGTTGGTAAACTCCAACAACCAATCAGAAAACAAGAACACTAAGACCCAGACCATTCATTGAAAGGAAAAACCAAGTCAAACTCCACCGAACAAACACCACCAAGTAATATGCTACTGAGAAATACACCACCGAGCCAAACACACAAAAAAAATACCACCAAGGAGTGTAAATTAAAGTATAATACCATCAAATACTAAACACCAAGTCTAGACATTACCGAGTAGTTCAGCATCAAGCACCACCAGGTCTTCAACCGATTTTAATACTAAAACCAAATCAAACCAAAACATATATTTGGTAACACAAGATTTCCAACTACCGTATGATGCTCCTATATAATTTTAGTATTCAAGGAAGAGGGTAGAAGATCAACCCATCCTAGTGTTATCATATTTCCATAAGGTCTTCACAAATGAATGTGATGCTAGAAATAAGGAAATAGGTGAAGTTTTTAGCCAAGAGGGTAGGTCTGTGGCCTTTTTTAGTGAAAAGCCGAGTGAAGAAAAACTAAAATACTCTACATATGATCTAGAAATTTATTCCATGGTTTAGTCTCTGAGAGAATGGAGACATTACTTATTACCCAAGGAATTTGTGGTCTTTAGTAACAATCATGCATTGAGTTTTTTGAATAGATAGGAGAAATTAAACCATAGACACATGAAGTAAATTGAATACCTTCAAGCCTTCACTTTTACAATCAAGCACAAGAAAGGGGTAGCAAATAAGGTGGATGATGGCCTTAGTAGGAGGAGTTTGACAGTAAGGGAGATCTAATTGGAAAGCATTGGGATTAGTTCAATGAGGGACATGCATCCAAAAGATGAAGAATTTAGAGAAGAATATCACATATGCAAGGAAATGGGAGACAAGTATCGCATGGAGTTTTATTTTATTTTTATTTGAAATAAGGATTACCATCCAAGGAAAATCAACTTTGCATTACTAGATGCTTAAAGAGAGAAAATATTGTAAGGGAAAAAACATTGTGGAAGCCTTTCAAGACACTATGGGATTGATAAGACACTAGAAATTGTTAGGACATTTTACTTTTGGCCAAGGATGTAGATAGACATTAGAAATTTTGTGGAAGAATGTATGGTGTGTCAAAAGGATAAAGGGGTTACTTTGAATGCATGGTTGTATACTCCTTTACCAATCCCAAGTAAGCAATGAGATACAATGACCATGGACTTTGTGTTAGGACTCCCAAGGACTAAATATTACCCAAAATTTCCCATTCTATCCTATTTTGGCCTAAAAGT